>JAPYZF010000387.1:0-76989 GCA_030523045.1 Meteorus cinctellus
AACTTTTCTAAGTATCCCCTACAACATATAACAAAATTGGCTGGACTGGTTCATTTTCATTTATTTGCCTTTTTTTCCGACATAATGACTGGACTACAACGTCATTTTGTCAAGTTACAATTTTGGGACGTAGCAAAAAAGGCCACGCTTGAGATAAATCACATGGTCTTAGTTTTTAGGCACAATATTGTTTTTTACCTAATTATCAATTCTTGAGTTATTGTGTCATCAACTAAAACAGTTTCTCGGAAGGCATAAACTTGACGCTGTGTCTCCAAAAATTTTCAAAATTCTGATACAGATTATTCTAGATCTCTCTTTTTTAAAATGAACAACTTTCTATGTTTACAATTTTTTGTACATCATCAGTAAGTGTGAGCTCATAAAAATTTCAGAAAATAATTTTATTTTATTGTTTATCAAAATGATATTCTCGAATAAATCATAATTATAATGCACCATAGCGAATATATGATGGGACAGACAATTCTATTTTGATATGAGTAGATAACATTGTCACTGTATTGTTTCATGACCAGTTCATTCAATCGCATGCGAATATTGCATCGAAAATATAAAACTCTATAACTTGGACTTTCTCGCAAGTATACATTATATTTCGATAGTATTTGCCTTGAGACATTGCTCGATAATAATCAGTGATAAACTGCCAGCAACGTCAGACTTTAACTGGACTTAAAAGCCGCATAGAGACAATGATTTTAATATATTAACTGATTCGAAAGAAAAAATAAAATTCTACAATGAGTTGCATTTATCTCTACTAACATAATCGGAAAATAATAACATTTCCCACGGAATTGATGAATACTAAACTTTTGAAAAACAATAATTAAAGTTATTAACCTCATAGAGTCTCACAGCTGATCAAATTGTATTCATTGTATGCAAGCAATTCTGTTACCCACATTTTCATTACTAACTATTCTCTACGGACAAATTTTATTCAGATTGCGTACAAAATACTGCGATAATGAATTCTCCATGAGATCCCTTACTTCAACACAACACGTAAAGTAATCATTGCGATATACCAAATTGAAACATTTTTCCCGATAAGACTTGTTTGTGACTCTTTTGCTAACAGTTTCCGACGAACATTATCCGTAAAGAAAGAAAGAAAAAAAAAAAAACATGAAGCAATTCAATTGACTCGAAAGTATCGGTGTGCTGGCAATGAAAATCTTTCGCTCTGTCTTATTTTCTTCCTCGATCGCAATTCCACTTTCTGATTCTTATTCCGTTTCTGCTTTGGATGCAACCAAAATCCAGCCATGAACGCAAGCATTGCACGAGGTTTCGCTAGTAGTATCGCAGCCCCGGGAACGGATGTCGGGTGTTTTGCTGGCGCGTCGCGTCCACTGTGTCAAAAACTCAGTCGGAAAATTGGAAGTCGGCCAAGCGATTGCGGAATCTTCTTTCTCTATTCGCTTCGTCAAGTCAATGTACTTCTCTTCTTCATCTCGCTCTCGCAAATCTTCTCTTCTACGTTGTCGCTGTGTGCACGAAATTCTATGTCCTCTGTTAACCTCCACCTATCACCAAGAATATACAGCTGCCTCTTTGCCTCGTATCTTTTGTCCTCGATCTCGAAAACGTCATCAGAATGTAGAAATTGACTGTGTCGGATTCTAGCATTCCTTCGGTGTACTCTCCCTCTTTCAGTAGATCATCCTATAATTTTTCTGTAGCTTTAAATCAGCTTTAAAGTTATTTGAAATATCTACACAAAGAACATGATACACGTCAAGCGCGTCCATTCTCCAGTAGGACAGCACCACCCACTAATTTTTGTCAATTCTTTGGAATCTGATGAGACACTTGTGCGCAATCATCTTCAAAACATACTTCACCAAAGAATCAAAAATTTGCGATTTTTTGTCCCAGACTTAAACTCAGGGTAGACAGTATTGATCGGTTGGTTACAGTCTCATAACATATCCTATGCGAATCCTTGAAGTTTATCATTGCCTAACCAACCAAATTCTCAGTGTGATTTTCATTCATGCCACTGGTTCGTGCGGACGTCGCTTTGATCCTTCATATGTACATGGCATTGCCATGGAGTAAATAATTGGACGGGTTTTAATTAAATCTGTCACATTTTACCAGTTGAATATTTATCTCGGTGTAAGTATATTCAGATGAATTTAGTCAAATTCACACTAGGAAAAGTATTTGCACACAATATATTTCAACACATATCATACATAAATTATATTAAACTCACTCACGAATATTGAAGCATCCAAAATGTCATGCATAACTTTTGCAACCGACTCTCGGATTCCATCCTCAAAGGTGAAATGGTGATAGTTGCGGTAGGTAGTAAGGGGGGAAATAGTACACGCAAGTGAGTGCGAGATGAAATTTGTTCGGGCGTTTCCCAAGGATATACGAGATCGCGTGGCTGGCCATAATTCGTTTACCGCAACTGCGTTCAAAACCCGTCTGACGATTAACCCAGCATCACGCCGCGGGATGAATTACCACAAGCGTACGGTTTTGGAAGGGTATGGAACATCACAGAGAATGGAATATAGGGGTTGGTGAGAGGCGTAAGGGTACATATAGAGATGGAATGTGCACTATATGAGATATGTATTATAGGTGCAGGCAGCCGTGTAACCGTGAAAGTTATGCGTTCCATCGTGATCGAGCGGCGTGAAACAGCCGAGGAAGATAATTACCTCTAAAAGATATCACACATGGTCGATGTCACATTAGTTGGGAGGATATGGTATGGACAGGCGTAAACGGTAAATTGAGCTTATCTTTGAGGTCGAAAATAGTCATCCACTTTTTCACTCGAGAATTAATGGGAATAGCGGGAACAACGGAAATGTAGGTGACGTAGGATTAAAAAATATTGAATGAATGAATGAACAAACAAACAAAAAAAGAGTATGATGATAGAATAGAATGGAAGAGAGCAAACGATTAATTTACTTGGATGGTTGCAGGTAGGTGCGTAGATCAAGTGATAGAACGATAAAAAAGTATTTTGCTGCTGGTATTTTATAATTTTATACTCACTCGGTGTTTTTGACTTTTGAATTTAATGGTCGTATATACCTATCGAATTTTTATGATGGCAATTAATGTGAATGAGAGAAAAGACGTGTAAGTAGCTTTCAATATGCTTCCATAGCATCGAAATTGTTTATGGAACAGAATGAAGTGTTATGAGACATGTAGAAAAAATTTTCAATCTTCACCATGGATAAAAATTATTGACAGTTATGATCACTTTACTTCTCGACAGGGACCATTTCGGCAATAGCGGATGTAACATTTTGACCCCGATTCAATGAATAAATTCTAAGTTATTGCGTTATTCACAATATCACAAAACCATAATAGGAACATTCGTTCTTTAGTGCAACAGAGAAAAATCAATTTCATTTTCATCATGTTAACGAAATTGTTGAGAAATTCTAAAGAAATGCTGAATTCAGTTCTTAATCAACCGAGTTATCACATTCATTAATTGATTGTTCTATCATTTTTCCATCAACTCAAATCTTTTTTTATTATTGATGTCCACCACTTCTGATGGATTGTAACACTAACAATAAGTATAATTTATAACTTGTGCATTGTTTTGTTTTGTTAAGAGACAATTAATATTCATTGGCAGAGAATGGATCGGAACTAGAGTACACTGAATATTGCACGATGAATATCATGAGCAGACAAACAGAACAGTTGTTGGTAGGATGAACATTTGAGAGATTAATTAATTGAAGCGGTAACACTAACTTTCGGGGAGTGTGTATGAGAGAGCGAGGAAGGGTGAATTATTTTTTACCCTCTCATAATATTCGTCTACTACACGCGCTGATAAAGGCCATCTAATAAATTTTGTTGTTCATGTAGGTTTATTTCTCTGACTCCGAACTTTTTCATCGAATAATCAAATTTCGCTGTCTTTTTTTCTTTCATTCAGAACAATCTTTACAAATAAGTATTGCAGGTAAGAGCGATTGCACTAACCTGTTAGAAAGTCGGATGTTTTCTTTGGATCATCACATTTCAAGAACATTTTAGCTATGTATTGACGAATTCTGGTCAATTTTTTGGATGTATTTTTACCATTCATTCAACATTTGCAGATGAGATTGCGCAGTTATGGTGGGAATACAAATTCTGTACGAGTTTATTCATTTTTGTGGAATATACCTTTGGATTTTTGACGATAAAATTCGAATTGATATATCATACGATATATTCATATTTGTACAGGAAAGGGAAAATCGATTGAAAAAAAAAATTAATTTAACAGACGCATAAGTCTGCGGATCATGCGACAAAAGTTACTGGTGCATCGTAGGATCAAGGGATTACATCGTACCAGTGTGTATTTATTTTGTTTCATTATTACTTTTTTCTTTCAATTTCTCTACCTCAATGTATTTCTGACATGTCATCATAAAAAGTTCCTCACACGGGTTCCGTGTCACTTGATTATATCGTCCGCATAAAAAAATGTCCGCGAGGACGAAAAATACAGCGGAAGGTAAAAATGGATGATATGGAGGGTGAAAGTGAGAAATTAAGAGAGGCATAGAGAAAGACAAAAAGTAGGGAGCTTACCTTGTGACATTTATCTGGTCATAAATTTCCACCGTTCCTAAATTCCTGTAGCCAGCAAATAACATGCTCGAGCCTTTTAATCCCGAGCCGCGTCCGTCTATTGCTGCATAAATAATATTTTTATTCGTCACCAGATACGTTCCCCAGTGAACGCTGAATTGTTCCGTTACTTGGTAGGTGTCTGGTCCGCCATATCTGCAATGAAAGAAAATTCAATTAGCTGGATAAAATTAATTAACATTCGATGTAAAATATCCAGGGAGTGGAGGATATTCTGGGCATTCGACTAAAATCTTGGAAAAAAGAGAGCGACATAATCCAATAAAAACCACTAGTGCTTGCGATTAATTAACGTGGTGGTTGTCACTATTCATTCTCATTTTGCCATTCTATTTGAATTCGTTTTTATATCAATTTTTTCTAAAGATTTGTTAGAGAAAAAAATAATGCTCTATGAATTTTATGTTCATCAGTTCGTCAAGCGAGAGTTGATGCTATTTCCATCGATTCCATCGTCTGTAAATTCTCTGATTTGTATCAATTTTCAATATCTTCATCAATAAGATACATTCCACGGAATCCAATCATTATTATTAAATATTGTGTTACGAATATATTGGGAGAACATCTTTCTATCAGATAGATATAAGGCCGGCACAATATGATGCTATTTCCCACATTCGGGATCGTCCAACATGAATGAAAAAACTAGAAGATCCAACTTAGGATCATAAACTAAATGTGGAATTCTTTTCATTTCTCGTCCGAGTGCTGTGAATCGCGATAATTCAATGTCTGATGCACAATTCTATTGAACGACGAAGAGAGCAGTTTTGCAGCATGCCAAACTCTCGTTTAATTAAATGCTCATCACCACGTTATACAGCTTTCATTCCAGCTACTTAGTGATCGCGTGTCTTAAATAAAACATCTTTGAATATGTTCTTTCCTATGATATTACGTACAGCTTATGGAAAGCGTACTCAAGTATAATTCATAGATCGAAGTAGTATAGAAAGTTATGAAGTACCCTCAAGAAAAACCACTTCGATCGATGTTAGTACGAGTGGTGATGATCTCCGTCACGGTCGGATATAGATAGGTGAAAAAGGGCGGATTTACTTCTGCTCTTGGTTGATGATGAGCATCAACATATTTCTGTAATCGCGTGGTAGTTCTCTCAGTAATGTATGGACACTAACGACGTTCGTAATACCATATTGAACGCTTTTGGATCATTTCTCAGGATATTAAACTGCAATTATAATATGAATACATAGAGAATTATCAAACATAGAAAGTGGTCTGAATAAATAACTCTCATGAGCTGAATCGCGCTCCTGCAAGTATTGTGTTTTATAGTTTGTCTGTTCTGTGGGTCTGTGTGTAGATCACAGTTCGTTCATACGTGATGCTCATCACGCCACTGACAAACAAAGATATTGATGAGCGGATTAAAAACCGTATTTGTGATGGAAAAAATATACGGAACACAATATGTTGATTTGGTAGTAAACAATGCATTCGTCGATATCCTATTGTCAATGGATTGACATGAATTACAATTTTTCTCCATATATCTTATTCTCTCATCAAACATTTCAATCGAAATATTTTTTGGGAGACTTTTTCATCCATAATTCATATGGAACATGAACGTGTGATATTATCAAGAGTAAACAATGAATTTGCACTGACATATTGATTTGTTCATAGTGGTCAATTTTCTATTTGACTACCACTCATAGAGATTGATATAGAAAATACGGATTTGGTATGATTATCACTCGGCCAACATTTTGTTCGAATTATTGAGAGAGATATTATTGGTAAACTGTTTCATATTCACGTTGAAGTTGAACATGATATTTGGCTGTCCAGTACCAATGAATGTGTGTGTCTCTTTCGTTCCATCAAGGGATTACATTGATAGGACACAAAGTTACACATCTGCCGTTGAGAATCGGCCTTTGAAGCTTGTTTATCTCATGCAAATGCAAATATGTTGATGAAATTCAACCATTTCCTGACTCATTTATTTGTCATTCACTAATCGCTTGGTATATATCAATACATGAATGTTAGCATTACTGATTGAATTTGATTAGAAGATTTATCCGGCATCCGGTTGATGGTATTTCATTTCATAAACTGCTACATTTTGATGATTTGACGGAAACGGAACTCATTTCAGACAAACAGATCGGATTCATCAACTAAATAAGCCCATTTCGTGATAGCTAGGAAATATCTGGTTGGTTCAATGCTGGTTATCAATTATTCAGCAACTACTGAATAAATTCATTCTGCCTCAATGACATCCAAACCAATCGGTAACTTTTACTCAACTTTATTCGCGTCAAATGAATATTTCTATCCGTAGATGGTCGAAACCATGATAGTCACTGAAATAAAATCTTCGGCACAATATTATTCAAACCATCCCATGATTGATTTGTCCATGCTTGAGCAACTTTAACGTATTCAAGTTGACTGGGTTTTATCTCTCTTCTCCTACATCCACCCTGTTTCCTATCGTGTTACTCTCTATCATACCTGCTTTGCTATAGTTTTCTCTATCTTTCGAGTTCATGAATAATCTCGCGCACGATCATGAAAAAGGGATGAGAATTCTTGGAGACGAGAGTCTATCCCATTGGGAGTAACGCAGTTGGTATCACGCAAAGAGGAAAACTCTCGTGCTTGGTAGAGTCCAGATACGGCGGCCTCATAGTCATTCTCGTGGTACAGGATGCAAATGTTGGTAAGACAGGATATAAATCGTTTGGATTCAAGTGAGACATTTTCATCTTTTTTTCCCGTTTTGTCATTATTTCTGTTTATATCTCTCTATCTTTCATTACCACTCAACTCTATCTCTCTAAGTCAGATGTGCAATTAAATTTATTTTAATTCACTGAAAGTAATTACTACTTGAAAAGTTTGTCTCACAGTCATTTGCGTTAGTTTTCGCGGACGGCGATGAATAGCGTGAATAGGACGTTGTATATTCGATTTTTGGCTGGTGGGCAAAAGTATTTTCATGTAGAAAAAAAGGAAGTTGAGCAATTACGCACTATCTGTTTTTTCCTCCTCTTACTTCTACTTCAGCTTCGCCTTTTATTTTTTTTTTGCTCCTTCTTGTTTTTCATGACTATAGTTCTCTTCAAGTCCAACGTTCTTACGAGGCATCTCGCCTTCAACGCCTCTGATAATGTCGTGAACATGAAAAGTTTTTCACGGGGACGCATTAAGTTTCAGAAGAGGTGAGGGCAAAAGGGTGTCCAACGTGTCGCTTACAAATTAGATGTTATTATAATTTACGTTTTAACTTATGTACACGTGAATTTTACACATGAATATCTTGACATGCTACGAAAGTACTAGAGTACTACTCATAACGCTCATAAGAGCTCGCGTTTCCTCACTTTTTCATTCCTTCCTCAGCCACTTTTAGGTAAATATATAACCCGGGGTAGAAATTTTACCCTCAAAATTTTGTTTGAAGTTTTTTTGCGTATTTGTTCAGATCTGCGAGAATATAATTGAGCCAAATCTATCTTGAGTCCGTTGTGATATTGATTGTGATGAACTATCATTTCACTGCATTGAAGAAAAAAATTTGAAAATCAGTCAAAAGCGAGTATTGCTTAATTTAGACATGATTTAATGACTTTCATTTCATTTATAACGATTGATCTCCTCGGGGTTTGATTATTTTCGTGAATTTTCCTTCACAATCCCACAGAATTAATAGTCTTATCAGATATTTGATATTTTTTATAAAAGTGGAATAAGTTCTTACTCCAAGTATGAAAACAATTTTTCGATTGAGATTCTTCTTTCCTTTCCGATAATATTGGAATTCATGAAGGATACCTCTAGGAAGTTTCATGAGCTGCATGGTGGCAGATCCACTTTTAATTCGTTGAATTTTGAAATTTCAATCAGCCCTGCTTACAAATCGAGGATTGAATATCATATGCATAATGTTTTTTCAATTCCAATGTTCATGACAACAGGTGAGGTTGGAATTTTGTTGGAAATATAATGAATCCTCTAAGATATATTTCAATAATTCCTTTATGAGTTCTTCCCCAAATTTGTATTTCAGGCACATTAGTTCAGTTATTTCGTCTACAACGATTGTCTTATGATTCGATTCCATCAGTGAATATTCCAAGTTTATTCAAATTGGGACTCGTAACTCATCAACTGAGCAGACGCTTCTCGTCTATCATCTGTCCTCGTTCCCCATTTATTTTTAGTTGCATTTGATACACTAAATTATCAATCTCATCTCAATACAGTTTTCATTAGACATAATATTTCGTCTGAAGTCATTCGATTGAGATGATAATTATTCATAGATAATGCTGCACAATACACTTTCCTGCTACTGCCTCTTCTATTTCGGTCTTCAATTATTCCGAATATAATTCAACACAGTTTCCTACTGTTACGAAAATACTTTTGCGTAAATTTTTGTCTGTGTCTACATAATGATATTTTATCATCTACATAAAATTAAAAGAATATTTGTATCTACTCTAGTCTCACATAGTTTTTCTACTTTTTTCCTCCAATATCATCCTCATGTTTTCTGAAAATATCTTGTTTTTTCTTCTTTTTTTACTGTACTTTTCTTTCCTCGAGCTTTTATGACGATAATATGGAAAATTCCAATTTCATTTGTCGCGCGTGGTGAGCGCGCGGTGATATTTTCTTCCCATGATTCTCCACTATACGAAAAAGTCAGACCAGCTGCTTTCTATTATTCCTACTTTCCACAGACCTACCACTATCTATTATTATTCACATTTCATTCACAATGGTACAAATTGTGATGGTGGCTCTTGCAATGATGGAATAATTTTTATACATCCAAATATTAAATGTAATTAACAAAAATATTTCTTGGATAACAATTAAGGATCCACTCTCCATCCCCTAATCATATGTCCCCAGTTAAAGTAACGCTATTTCCATTCAAATTCACAAAGTGATTCAAGCACTCAATGAAAACCTATAAGACCACTACTATTTTGAAAAAAAAATCCATAACAAAACAAAACCAGACGTAACCAGGCAGTGAAACAATGATAATATCTTTTACATCCCACAATAAACTGGATCTACTCTTTCCCCATTTCATGAACACATCGCACCCACTCTCTGCTCTATTTATTTATATATATAATGTTATTGTTTATATCAAAACAATTTTCCAGTCAATATCTCGCTCTAAAAACTGATTGATCATCATGCGATAATGGATTCTTAACACAAGGCTGCTTTCACGCGACCACGGAGGGAGAATGAAAAATAAAAAAAGCTGAGACAAGAAGGGTAGAACAACATTGGAAAATTGCAAGCTCCCAGTTAAGTGCCATCGTGATGAGAAGGCGTGTTTAAGACAAGGTATATATATTTATATGTATAGATATAGGTATTGCTAGATGAAACTATGGACTTTGCGGTTGTTGTCGAGACAAGATAGAATTTGGTATAAATCAGTTCACCACTTGTCGTGCACGCCTCTATCTTTTACTATCGGAACAAGAAAACTCGATACAGATGTGGGTCGAGCTATACTATTGTAAGAGCGTGTTGCAGCTATATTTAGAAAATGTAGTATTTGACCACCTGTTTGGTAAAGTGGCATCTGAGTAATTATATCCATTATTTGAAATATGTGGAATCATTGAAAACACTGGTGTCAAATAATTTATTGTTTGGGAGAAATTCAAATGTAATGTTAAGGTGAAATAATTTTATATTAATAATCTGGAATTTATTATTCTCATTGATGTGCTTTTGGGGCTCCAACAATTGTAGATCTAACTTTTGCATCATTTTTTAAGAATAATGAAAATGATATTCCATCGTTTTTACGGTGTTGCGTTTTTATTATTTGTTGAAATTAGTTTTTCATCGGGGCTACGATCACGTGAACTCATCACTCTCGATGTTATACATGTATGGATGAGAAATTGTTCTGAATTAATTTTGATGAAGTCCATTCTTCATCATTAATTCGAACATGGACGAGAGATGAATGAGTTGTCATCTTTCTTTTTGTTTGAGTTCACTATCAAAAAATATCTGATGATTTTACAACAAATTCACATTTAACGACTTTTCTTTGATACTATTTCACTGACAACTCAACAATGATGATATGCGCTGCATCTTATGTGATAGTTCGCAACTTTCGTTAGATTATCGTCATGATCGCGTTTATAAATCTTTGATTAAATATAAAAGCTCAATAGAAGACTGTTAGCGAATCGCCAGATAGTTATCAAATTGGACATTTTCACCACATTTGATTTCTGATACAATTATTTTCACTGTATTTTCCTCATTCTTCTATTTGAGGAAGAACTGCACCACCATAATAGATTGATGCATATCTATACCCATCACCGTTGCCGATTTGTTTCCCGTTCAACACCATCAATATTTTTTTTTTATCTGCATTCCAATACAGTGGAGTGCACTCCATCATTTGTCTGTTTCTACTTCTTCTTTCTCACCACAATTTTTCTTTCTTTATTTTGATTTTACCAACTTCTCAACAAAAAAATAATGTCACAACTTTGCAATCCTTGTTTCAACAACACGAGAACAAATGTATTTATCATGTATAATACGTATACGAACATAAATGTAAATGTGTTGGGGTTCGAAGTTTTGTCTGTTGAACTCTCTCACTTGTACCTATGAGATATATAGGTAAATGCAATGCCAAATGCATTGTTGCAAGTTAGTTTGTTGTGCTCCACAATCACATATATACACATAGATGGGTAGTGAGACACGAAACCCGTGAGAATAAACGTGATACATTGATTTATCACAATTCCCATATCTCCCTCACCAATAAACTATATATACTTACACATAGACAAGCATTGGGTACTTGGTGGAGCCGGTCAAATCGGCGCCCGGGGGAATCAGTAGACGAACTTGCGCATCAAAACCGCCGGGCACAGGGACAGAAAAACGTTTAACTGTTGGCTGCAATTTCTCTGCTATCATCGAGGCAATCATTTTATTGTCTTCCCACGTCAAGAGCTTATTTGTCGTATTTTCCTGAAAATTGAATGAAAAAAATATGAATAATATGAAGAATGTCACTTCCACCAAAAAATCTCTCAGAACTTGCGTTTGTAACGAATATCATTTGAAGTGACGGCATTGAAACTAGATACTCATCCAAATTCAATACCAAGAATGAAAGTATCAATCTAAACTTTTATGGACCCTTTTAGTCACACAATTCAACAAAAATTGCATTGCATAATGCGCTTGGGAATCATAATTGTTAAATTGATTCGTAAAGTTTTAATGTTCAGCATTAATCGATCATTCGGTAATTAACTGCCATGAATATTTCGAATTGTAGTACGAAAATAATGAATTATCAAGCACAAGTATGCCCCCGCACATATTTTTGTATTCGGTTTGGTGGTACAGAATGCGGTAACCACACTGTCACCAGGCAGGCTTGTTCTTGTGCACGGTGGACATTCAAATACCATGTGACATGTTTTTCACGTGTATCACTTGTTACGCCAACACTCATAGTATAACCCATTCCTCATAGCGCTTTACCATGTCTGCCCATAACCCTCGTTCACCCGCTATTCAATAGTATACCGACAATCACCCTTCAACACGAAATGTCGCTTTACAAATTCTATGTCACTCACTATTGCGGTATGCGTGACAATTTTTTGTTTTTTGTTTGTTTTTTTTTCAATTCATTCACGTCCACCAGCACAGTCATAACGTTTGACTGAACGAGAGAAATACAGGTGGCAAATTGTGAAAGCTTTTCAGATATTAAAAAAAATGTCATGATGAAATTATTTGTCAGGTTTAAAGAATATTGATGTATATATCGATGGTTGTCTCACATAAGGTTTATTTATCTACCAATTAATGAGAGTGTCAGTTCCTTTTTTAATATCATGCCAATATAGTTCACCGCATGAACTGATGCTTAAGTATTCATTAGTTATTGTCGTGGCCAATCATGCACCTTTGGGTGATATGTTAAATAATTGGATTGGAGTAATACTTCGCGTGTTTTACAAGCGATTGACTGGAGTAACAATTAATTAATCTCAAAGGATATCATTAGACGCTCAGTAGTTGAATGCTTCCCGAAGTTGCTTACATTTCGATCAAGTCTATCATGCTGTTGAACTCTTCAATCTATAGTATTTCCTATCTTCATTTTTTCAAAACAATTCGTTACATTTTTGCTTCATATACTATAGATTTCAGATTGGTAATCGAGGAAGCAATTGTGCCATTCGAACATAATCACCAACAGCGTATTCAATAATTGAATGTAATTCGGAATATTTGTTGGGGTGCACACATTCATATGATATTAAATTCATGTGTATTTTGTAATTTCACAGTGTGTGAATTTGTAATTAATGCTCTCACAATTCTCTAGTGAGCTTTGTATATGATGTAGAATAACACTATATTGGATGAAAATGAATAATTCAATGTGGCCTAGTTATTTATAATCAATTTTTAACCATATTCGTGGAGTAACAAAGTTACGAAATTTTTTATTTCTCGTTTCATGCAATCGGGTGACACTGATGGAGCTGACACTTTGAGATGAAAGGCGATTACGCTGATAGAAGTCAAATAAATGCAAGCTGCATTCTTTTTTCATATTTTTCTTTCTTGTTGTATTGAAATGACTCAATAACTTGAAAGCACTACAGGATATTCTTTCAAATAATTTTCTGATTATTATCATTTCATTTCTCACTTCTTCGCATACTGTTTCACTCGTGCTCATCTCTATACGGAACCCTAGAGACCTCTTCACTCTATTCCACCGGTAATGCGATTAACTGTCGAGTGGTGCAAGAGGTGGGAGATGAGTTGGGTTTGCTTTCACTGTCTTCTTTACTTACGTACGGATCGTCGCCCCGGACGTTGCGTCCAAAGGGAATTATTAACGAGGCGACGATCGAACATGACTTGCACCTGATGGACGAGTGCCATGTAAAAGGGGAAATGGATGAAACTAGAATACAGAGCAAAAAAGTATCGAGTCAATAAAGAAATGATTAAATTGAAAAGGGAAGTGAATTCAATAGCGTTAGAAGATAAAAAAATGATATTATGTATTGTTTCTGAATTGAATCTGGACGGTAGAAATTTTTTCATTTTCGAGTGGAATATGAAGAAATTTTTAGTGAACGTTTTCCGCATTACTATTAAAAAAACTTTGAAGAACTTCTACGTGTTCTCGAATTATATTGGTCTGCGCATTGTATTCCGTATTTTGACATGGATGTGTTGAGTTAATGTGAACATGTGTGGTTTGAAACTGTGGAGGGTAGGACTTGCGGAAGATGACGATGTACAAGGTTTGGAGTCTGGTAATTATACATTGTTGGAGCCTTATTATGATTGGACTGAGGTTGATTGTTTGTGCTTGCCTCAACGGACGAGAGTCATTGAGAGAGCTGAATCAATTTAGCTGAAAGCGTGCCCACGTTTCTATCTACGTATCATCAAATTAGCAGTATTCGCGAACTAGCCCTTCACTTATGTCAGTACTCGGAACGGTGATAATTAGGAAATCGAAAGGATAATGACAAGTGCTGTTTGAATATTATGATAAAACCAAGATGGAATTGATGTTGTGAAGAGGTTGCCATGCATTCTGGTAACACTCGTTTGATTTTATTTTGTATAACTGTCATAAAATATACGAAGTCAAGAACATCCACCATGAAATACCCTGAATATTCCTGCTCAACCATTTTGAATTTTTATGTATTTTTTTCAATCTTCAATTCAGATTTAGTCATTCAGCAACAAAAAAAAAACGCGACACAATTGGAAAGCTTTCACTATGGATTCACTTTATCTGCTGCAGGACCATTTTTTATAGACAAGATAAGGCAATCTTTGGAGCCCATTTGTTCATTGTTATTTTTCATTTTTCATTTATTCAAAATGATCTGCAAATTCTTCATCAAGAATTTTCATTTTAACTTGGGGTTTGCGCAAGCGCGTTCCCGCCCAAGAAGTTGAAAAATTTACTGCTTATGGACTCCATTTTTCAGCATATTGGACCATTCTTCTACATTTACCATTTCTCAATGATATAAATCCGCACAGAAACTGCCCACGTAAAAACCCTTATGGTAAATAATCTTGCAGAGATTGACAAAAAAAATTTCAATCATTCTTTTTTTTTTAGAATCTCAAATAATACATGATTAATCTTTTTGTTAATTACTAAAATGTCAATCCGGGTTCTCCTGTGAAATTTGAAATGATGTGGCAGAAAATTTTGGGATGACACATACAGTTTTTGAAAAATAACTCGAGATCACGAAAGGTTATTAAATTTGGTGGTAACGAATCGAAATTATTCCTTTGTGTATTTCTCAATAAAAAAAAAAAAAAAAAAAAAAAAAAAACCGTTTTCCCTCGTTCTGGAATTTTTATTAGGAATACTATAACAATTTTACCGCTTGCAATTGAATATCTCGCATGAAATGGAAGTCAATTTAACATTGAGAACTCGTAACAATAAAATTCCTATCCCTCTTTTTCACCATATATATTAAATTACAATATTTTGGAGTGTATGTAACATAAAATACTGTTCATTTCTCCCAGTATCATAAATGAATGGAATCAGTTGGTGTTTGATTTGTATTCTCTCTGAATATCTCATACAAGATGAAACCATTCGAGAATGAAACTTATCACCATACGAAAAAAAAATTTCTTATCAGCCTCTCCATGAAACACACGAATATATTCACAATAACAATAATAATAAAAACAATAATAGTGAATATATATTCATCCGATATTTTTATGCCCCGAAAAATATTGTCGATGTATATTTTGTTGCGTACTCCCGAGCGTGAGGGAAATGCCCGGTGGGACATTTCTATTCTCAATGCAATGCCGTGTGAGCATGACTTCGAAGAGCAATAAAAAGAGTCGACTGACGACATTTCGATTTTCCGGGTGTGACTGTGTGTGTGCGAGCGTGTGCACAAGTGAAGAACGGTGAAAGGTTTGCGAGGATGGACTTATATATACAGTGAACTCACGCTGCTGTAAATCGAAACGTCAGGAACACTGGGACCAGCGCACGTCAATATATAATAGCTGCCGGTCGACGAAAGCTTTGCATCGTTGTACAAACAGAAATCGTCACTCGTCGCACTCTTTATCCCACAACTGAGACACTCAGGTTTTTGATCATTCTCGAGAGTTGAAACTCTGTAAAGATGTTGCTGTGCAGGATCGTTTTCGACAGTGGCAAGATAATACCTGTGAACACACAGAGAAAAATCATTTAACAAAGAGGATTTGGCTACAATTTAATCATTTCAAATCATCGTATATTTTAAATTACTGGATTCGACGTGTTCAATCCTGAGGGATGCGGGAGAGTTTACTTGAGGAGAAAATAAATCTATGGGATTTAAGACAGCCACTTCAAGTCAGAAAGATCTAATTGCCCGACGATATTTGTATATAAACAACTTTATATACCAATGTATTTTTACATTCACAACTTTATTTTCCTACTTATCGAGAATATTTTGAGGTGAGGTCAAATTGGATGGGCCACTTCGATGTGCAAAATTATCGTTGCCTTGGGGTGATATTCTGCAAACTGTACGACGTCGCGACGACGATATTTTTAGTGCTCCCCGGGGAATGAGTGCAGAAAGCATGCAGGGGAGCGAGAGATACAACGAGACGTGTTGCAAAAAGGAAAAAAAAAACGGAATAGAAGCAGAGAGACAGGGAAGTGACTGGGTATATATTATTTGGTTGGAGTATTGAGCGCTTTTGGTTAGTGATAAAATGAAAGCGTGGGGGGACCAGAGCAAAAAAAATTCACGTTAACGTTTATTGGTCATTTTTTCTCTCACTCACTCCTCTGCGCTCTATAACAGTTAGCTTTACCTCGTTCTCTGCAATTTCACATGATTTATGGGTTTTACCATTCGCCCCAATGGCTTGTTTAATGATGGAATTTATTTAACCAGCAATGAAACTTCGCGACATTTATCGATCACATTTACCGTATTTTTTAACTGTCATAATTGTGATTTCTACATCTGTTTGTGTTACAACATCGAAAGTGGTGTTATCTAATCAACTTGTCATACGTTGATGAATACATGAAAGAATAATTTTTCATAATTTTTTTTTTTTTTGATTGACCCGTTCGTTTCCATTGTTTATTGGATAAGCTGCATAAATTTCCAGTGGTGCGTACAGACACACAGGGATGAGGCTATTTAAATCGTCGGATGCAATAAACGCCCTCACGAATCACAATGCATCCACCAGTTATTCAGCCAATTTTAGCCGCGGGTACTACACTGGCGTGTGACACGTGTACATACTTTATTGTCAATTTTACATAATGGCCCCTCTCACCCGGCTTATTCAAATCCTGTTTTCACCATTGCCATTATCTGCATCCGAAAATTAACGTTCGATCCTTTTTGTGATTCGTCAAAACAATGATTCAATCAATTGTGCACTTGAAGAAATGTAGGTAAATATTGAAATAATTACAGTTAATTTATCCAAATTGGGACAATTATATTTGTGAAAAAGAGTTTGAATAAAAATATTGGAAAATCCAAAGGTATGTGTGAATAGAAGATAATTCAATTTATTCATCTCTATTTATATTTGTCAATTTGTGACACGCTCAACATGTGAACTTCCGGAGATTCTGATATTTTCACCATGTAAAATTTTGCATCAATCTGTCAAGTGTATGACATTGTGGCCAACAATCTAAATGGGGAAAGCTCGAGTGTTGAAAAATCAATCGCAGTATCATGTCACACTCAAAATTTGTAGCAGTCGCGTTGGATGAGTCAAATGTGGCCGTGTGACACCCCGATACATCATCCAGCATTGTAAATATTCGCTAGGGTTTACTTATACTTTTTTTCGTGATTTTAGGGAATCTTAACTGTTACAATCATTCGGTAACGTTGAATGAACGGTGCAAGTACCAGATCAGGATTGAGTGATAATTGAAATATTATGTTCAATTCACTTCCATTTTTCACTTTCGAATCGATTTGACGAACAGTGGATATTTAGGTGAGTCATTGTTTGATAATTAAACACAACTTGAACTCTCCAAACGTTGTTATTATAATAGACATGATTGCCAGAGTATTTATAGACAAAACATTGGTTATCTTTTACTAGGTTTATCAGAGCGAATATGGAGAGATGATTAAGGGGGAAGCGAACTATAAAAAAGGAAGACAAAGCTAACGAATAATTCCCCATGTATGGGATATTAATACAGCCCTGACTCAAGTTCAAGGGAAATATTATTCTTCTATTATTCACAAAGTTTCAACTCTGTTAATTTTGTTTCATAAGTTGATTCGTCTCGGGAGATATTTCGTCAACCATCCAATATGATCAAGTTCTGCAAAGATGTAGAGTAGAGAATGGGCCCACTCACGAAAACTAATGTTTTTTTTAGTTTTTATTCGTGTGAATACACATAAGACGAACAAATTATTACATCTCCCCTCACTGTACATTGGCTTTGTTTGTTGTCGAATTGGCGTTCAGGTGCAATAGGCCAGAAGTTTTGACGTAAAACTTTACGACTTTTATTATAGTTGGGGAGCGGAAAATTGTTGAAGATGAAAGATATTACGAGAGTGAGAATAGAGAGGTGTCGAGTGGTAATTTAATGCTCGATGGAAACAATGGATGAAAGGAATTTCGTGGATGAAAAGGGAATGAAAAGGGGTAAGTTTTAGAAAGTTTCAAACACGACAAGATGGATGATATCCACCGGATCACTTATGGGTGAGGATTAATTTGAACCCACGGCCCCGTTAATTCGCTTCCTCACATCAATCTTCGCGGTTACATATATATAGATATATATATATATATATATATAAAGTCCCACCAGGCATGAATGGTGGTGCGGTTGGAGCATTGTTAGAACGCGCGTTTTCGGGCCGAGATAGTAGCGTTAAAGATAACCCCAGCATCAGTGGCGCCAGGGCCTCGATGTCATTGGAGATCAAGACCTTGCGCTTCATCCAACCTCTATATGAAGACTGATCGTTTGGCGGGAAATTTTTTTTTTTTTTTTTCGCATTTCATGACAGTAATGGCTGAGTCCAGCCAGGGCTTCATTAAATTCGCTCATTTTTATTGAATGCTTCCATCATCGCATTATTCATTATTATCGTGGGTAAATTTTCTGTTGAATCGAATACAAGTAAAGGTATTCGAAAGTGTCATCAATTTTTGTTAGATACTAAATAAAATAATGACACGTGCTTTGAATTTAGTTGCCACATTAAATTTGTTTTCATCACAAGCTAGATCGTTTTTGCATTCGCGATGGGAGGATAAAAATGAAACATGGAAATAGGAAAATGGTGGATGACATTAATCATATTGGGGCGAAACATTGTTGAGGTGTGAGAGTATGTGGGTCACTTTTGAATCCTCCAAACGAAGATTGATCGCTCGGGGAATCGATAACACCCTCTGGGTAATGCTATTGGTCAAACGACCCTATATCATCTTCACCATTTTTCATTCAGCTAATACATATGAATGTGATTGTTTTTGTGTATTTTTGTTTGCACTCTATCGAAATTCGAAATCATTCGACTTTTCATGAAGAGGGTTCCGATTCCATTGAATGAATTCATAACTCTACTATTGTGAATTGAAACGTTCAGCAAACGTTCAAGTAAAATTTTTATTCTTTCATTGTCTGCATCACATTAAGCTCTGAATTCGTCTTTGTTATCGCTATCGTGTGAGATATGTTAGTCACGTATTTCGATTCTGCTTAAAAAAATTTTCTGATGCCAAAACGTCTCGTTATACACATCATTCTTTTTATTATCTGCAATGAAATTTATCTAAATATTGTTCAGTTCATAAACAAAAATAGAAGAATATTGCAGCATCCGCCTACATCTTGAGTTGAAGTGAATTCCCAAACGTGACATAATTGTCGATAGAATCTACGCTGGAAGAGACGAATAGTTGAAATGATGTTGTTGAACTCTTGCCATACAACTAAAATTTAATATCCCGATTTCGTGAAAATACCCACGATGGAGAGGACAAACGAGAGAGAGTGGGAAAGCGAGTTAATAGTCTAAAATTCTTAGTAATTACTTCGACACGAAAGTAGAGTTGATATAATTCTCAGCGGTCCTGCTGTAACCGTAGGCGCTACTGCGGTAAAATCAAAATTCAACAATGAAAATTAATATAATCAGAAAGCCAAATGTATAGAAATTGTAATTCCGATAATTGTATTCAATATCATCACACAATTAATGAAATAGAGAAGGAATAATATTTAATTAAAAAACTTTGTCATAATATTATTCAAAGTAATTGGAATATCGTACAGTGGAACTTTGTAAAAATTCAAAGAGAGTCTTTTGAAATAAGGACAAAAAAGAGTGTAAAATGTGTTGCAACAACGATTCTACTTCCCTTTTGTTCTCACCATTTGCACGCCCCGTTTCCTCGTCCTCTCTTTAAACGGCATTGTAATGGTCTCGTGGACTTGGTGCTAACCGTACAGTTTTCGTGTTAATTGAATTCCATCGCGTGTGTGCGAATGTAACAGAATCCCGTAACGGGCCCAGAGCCGATTATATTCAGCCAAGGAATTTTTTGAGTTAGAAACGTGACATACTAAAATGTTGCTATCAAAGATATATATGAATCTTGAATGGAAGACATTCCTTTACCTCTCTAACATTGGTATGATTGGGCAGTAAACATGTTTATCAAATGAATAAAATTGGAAGACAATATATCCGGTCTTAAGATCTCGTAACGAAAATGAATTCAAAAAGATAAAGTTTTAATTTCCAGGTGCAATTGTCGTGCTAATGCAATGACTTTTTGATGTTTTCTCGCATTCAATTTCAGTTGAATATTTTGATTGATAGAGATAGAATTTGAAAATATCAATTCATTTTGTGTCACTAAGGAAACATAGAGAAATGCATTTGATTTTTTTATTTTGTTTAATTGAATTTATATGGATGAACAAAAATGATAGAAACTGCTCAACACATCTACTTCAGCATCGATTCTTCATCAAGTAATGTAGACCTATATAGAAGTTGTACACACTGGTATTTAGTTCGATACGTATGAAAGGTTTCCATCGATAACATCTGTTGTGTTTGGAACACTTTGTTAATTCTTGCTTTTGTTTCATGGAGATTTAATCAATACGTGCATGTGCCATTGTGGTTCGTGATTGGAAGAGAATATTGAATGTTATCTGTACCTCCATTCGCTATCATTTTTTTAGTGTTTATATTTTCTTTGGTGTTTTCAAAGTCACTCTTTATTTTCGTTTGGAATGAAAAGCAACGATGTTATCGTGATGTCTTTCAATAAAATGGATAAATTAAAGAAAACACGTGGAAATGTTTATTGAATTTGTTTCTGATGAAAGTGCGATACGCGCAGCTGAAGAATCGAACGTAAGTGTCGGCGATGCGGATTTCAGTATTGTGTTGAGAGAACAAAATTTTCGATAGGTGCACATTTAACTTTGATCATCATCTCTGTCTGCTCACAATCAATATATTGTATTAACTTCGAGTGCCTTTTTTGAATCACGAAACGATGTATGAAGTCTTAGCAAATTGGTAAGAGAAGTATGGTGTGACAAATGTACAAACTTTCTCATGAAGGGTCATATAACCACAAGGAAAAAAGAGAAGAAGAACAGCACAAGCGACTAGAAGGAAGACAGGGGAAGAGGAGAATTGTATAAGTCACGCATTCAGGACACTACGTTCAACTTTCAATTTGATAGTTTCCCAATGAGTTCGTCGGATTGTCAGCCCATTTGTACGTAATTGATGATCTTCATCGGTTGGATGCAAAATTCGAAATGAGAAATTCCGAGAACGCCATCGTTTCGTTAATTATCTCAGAACTTTTGTGCAAGAAACAGGAGCGAGTTATGTTGTGCTCCTAAAAATTAATTTGTTAACTGAAGTCAAAACTTTGTCATCTAATTGAATCTTACGGATGTTCATCAGCATTTGCCGTTGACGCATTTGTTCTATTTGTTCATAATTCAATTAGCTTGTTACACGAACAAGCTAATTCTATCAATACTTCATGTTTATAAACTTGATAAAGTTTGTATGTTAAACACCAACTTTGTGTGACACATTCAATAGGAGTCAAAAAGATTAATTATGTTTAAATTGAAAATGAGATTAACGAATTGCAGGCGAAGTAGGATGGAAAGTGAAAGATTCCGAATAACGATAGCTCTTGCCATCAGAACACGCTGACGCAATTACACTAATTACGATAAATATATACGTATGTACTTACACAAGAGAATTATTCTCGTCCCAGCCAACAATTTCAGTAACAACAAAGGTACCAGAAGTTAAAGCTCGAATCGTTGATGCATTGCTGTTTGCGTTTGTTACCATCACTAAATGTGACCAGGTATCATTGTCCGATTGCTTCTGGGGTAAAATCAAGAGAAATTCCGCTCCACTGCGACTAAAATGTGGCGATGAGAATTGCTCAACCCAACCATGTTTTTCCTCATACATCAGTGCCTACAAAGGACCATAATCCATTAATACGGTAACATTATATAAATAAGAGAATATATATTAATGTTTTGAAACAATCGCATCTAGTCATAGCAGTGAGGAATTTGTGAGTCTTTGAGAAACTTCACGCGGTTTGTGTCTGTTTGTTTGCTTCTTGTCTGTATACAGTTTAATATACTCACTGTATTGTATTGCAAACTCTCGACATCGTACAAATGGAAATGCGCCTGGTTTTGAATTCTGTTCATCCATGTGGCTGACACAAGGTTTTCAGTTGGGAAGGCAACTGCCGCAAGAATACGTTCAGAGTGGGTCAGCTCGGGTGGTTGTTTAATCTCCGTTAGGACGACATCGTTACCTTCACTCGACACAACTTGTTCGAGATTTACGTAATACAATTTTACCGTAGGATTTGTCGTGCCACTCTGTGAACAGTAAAGAGAAAAATGAAATTATGTTGAGTTATGATAAACAAGGTTCATTGTCTCAATATGACTGTTCTTACGGAAGAAATATATGTTTCAAAATGTGGTTGAACGTATGAACATTAGTGATATTCATGCGGGCGCATTTACCGTCTGCCTCAATTTTTGTTTATATTGAAGTCCAATGTTTACATAATTTGATCTTCATAGAATTGTTTAAGAAAAAGTTCTCATCTTGAATTCCACAGTTTTGTATGAGTGTGTATCCATTATTTTGCCATACTCTATACCAAAATGTCAATGTAATTGGCAGTTAGAGCGTTTACTATCAAACCGAATTCGAACTATCGGATTAACACACGCCAGTGTTGCCAGTGTAATGCTGTGTTTTATGGATAATTTTTTTTAGTGATGCCGATAATCGATTATTTTGCTAACCTTCCCAGAATAACATTGAAGTGTATCGCAACAGTTCTTTTTCCTTGCAAAATTTATGGTGTTCGTCTGATATTCTTTTATACCTGCAGTTTTGGTACATTTGTATATTTCTTCTTATTTTTCAATTTTCAGTCTCAATTTATACTGGGAGAGGAAATTTCAAATGTATGTGATGCAACGACTTATCAGATTCAATTATTTCCTTCCTCTCTTTTTTTGCAATAAACTGCCATGGGTAAAACAGAAGGAAGGCAATTGAAAAGTAATGTCACTAATTGGTGTAAATGACTGACAACTTTTTGACAGTCCAAGAGCACGTTGGAAGTTATAATGTCTGAGTACCATTTGATTGGACTCTGATCCTTGACAAGATGCTGAATGTGGAATCTGTAATTGCCATTGAAACAATGATGGGGAGTGTGTGGCATTATTGATTCTGACGTTGGAAATTATTAAGAGAATTGACGATGCAATCGATTTCTTTACACTTATATTCATTATCCTTCAGTATGAGACGCATTTGATATTTTACTACTCATTTAACGAAACGATTGACACATACTCTCAAAGATTTAATTGACTCAAAATTTTCCATATGAAAAGTTTGAACTTCTGTGAGATTCTACTTTCAAAATCACGAACATGAAATCGTTTCAATTGGATATATATCACTACTGATGGGACCGAAACTTATCTTTCCTCAGTTTTTTATTTTCTATTTTCAAAAGTGGATGAGTTTATGTTTGTGAAATCGACTTCAGCTATCTGTATCCGGGATGTCTAAGATGATTTTGTAGTTCTATCAGAACATTCTGGAAACCCCGCCTAAACATTAATTAAAAGTTAACAAGTTCTCATATCGACACGAAGCATTCTGAGCGTTCGATTACTATAAAGAACGCAGTATAATCTTATGACGAATGATAGCAGTTGTGAAAACTTTAATATAATAATCTGGATTTATCAGGTTTCTATACAGAAAATTCCAGTTGCAAAAAAAAAAGTAAGAACGAATTGACGGAGGATTTACTGAACAGATAAACATAAAACTTGATAAGTTTTCAATAAACGTTTTTGGCTTTATGATATACAGCAGCTGTGACGACTTGTGAAGATGAAGAGGTAGTGAAGGAACAACAAGGGCGAGGAGAATGAAAACCCCACGCAGGAAGAAAGGGGGAAATAATTATAGGACTTATTATTCCTAGTCCATAATGAGTAATCAAAAACTCCTGTAAAACTTCTGCCCAAGTGTTTTTCAAATCCTCATTTCCATTTCGTAATCCCTACAAATAGTAGATGTGTATTTTCATCGTCAAGTACTGATGAATACGCAAATAATAAACCGCGTGCGTATCAGTCTAATAATGCAAAATGATTATGGTTTCTCATGATGAAGAAAGACATTTGTCAAAAAAATTCAAGTGATGATGATTAAATCAATTACAGTAGATTGCATTATGACAAACTCTAATCAAAGAATTACTGATTCTTCTATTCAGTCTGGGAATGTATTTCAAATATTAGTTTCATTATTTCCAAGAGACGGACAATTTTCGTCAGATATTATTGTCACCATCTATTTCACATGTCGGAAATATCTTTGATTCATTGGATATGACTTTAAATAATTTGTTTGTTCTCATAGGAAAATGATGATGGTCTAACATAGAAACGCAACGTGACATGTGTTCACATAAAGTCTATACATTCCGTTAATGCGGTTTGTATGTGGCGGCTTTAATCGAATCGTTAGGATTCGCAACAACCCACAGGAGAGAATAATGCACCATGGTTCAGGCGACTCTGACAGTAATATAATCCCGCGGCCACACTCCATTCCCATGAGTTAGCCGCACTTGCGTACATTCAAGGCTCCGGCGTTAAAATATATGTGTACAAATATATGGAGTGTGAGTCTGGATTATTGATCACAAATCACGCGTGAGTTCAATAAATATGATTCTTTCAATTGTAAATTGTTATGCTGAGGAAATTTTACTTTTGATGCAATTGATTTTTGCTCGATTGACCTGTTCATTGTACTTGGTTTTTTTTTAGCCGGGGAATTTATGTGTGGGGAGTGTTATATCAGGATTGGGCGCGATATCCTGGAAAAGCTATGAAACGGGTTCACCATTTCCGCAGGGACGATTTTAAAGCTGGATCGTGTTTGAACGAAGAGTGATTTCAACACAGAGCTCACTGGATGAAGAATGATACAAAATTGATGTGGACAGTTCACAGCTAACAGAGTCATGCGTTGATTTTCGTGTCACAATCCTCAACATTCTGGAAAGCTGATAGTTACTGTCGCTTCTCGAATGTATCTGAAGTTGGATTATTCGATTCATCAATACGGAAATTCTCAGTTCGAAGCCCCGGCAAAGGCGAAAGTTACAAGTGTTTTTGTAAGACAGCGCTGAGCTATAATTATGACTAATTGGGACTTTAGTGGCTTTTTTTTTCCAGAAATGATTCTTTGCGACCAGTTTCTGGGATATTCGGATTGAATATTCAACCAATTGGAAATGTTTGTTTCTTCATTATTCATGGAACATCACACCGCCATGTAATGAATACACAAATATTTCTCTTCGAGATTTGTTTCCATTCGTTAGAGGAATAAAATCATCTATAAAGTGAAGTCAAATATTTAATTAACTCTATTTAATGACTATTGGCTTAGTGAATCTTTTTCTCACTATTTCTTTGAAAAAACAATGGGCTTAAGTGAATAATGAGCAATTGTGGTAACTTCGAAGGCGTAAAGAGACTCATTTATTTATGGAACTTCCTGCGGTGTTGAAAGAACAAAGTTGGATGAATATTAGTTGTTGGAACGATACGGGAAATCCGCAACGGTACGAATCTCTGTGGTCTCCATCTGTTTTTTATTCACTTCAGTAAATTTTCGACTTCCTTGTTGGTGTGTTCAAAAAGTTTTTTTATCGACTCGAAGCTATAATGTTTTTTTCTTCTTTTCATTATTGCCATGTTCAGGTCATTACATGATAAATTGTCGAGTTAGTCGAATAGAATGAAAAAAGTTTTATCGTATCACACCAGATCGGGAAACATCAAAAATAAGACATTAATATTATTGCTCCGATTTCTTGGGAAAAGATCATTTTTCAAACGAAAATATCAAGAGTTACGTTCGAGTAAGGAACTCCAATACATTGCAGTCTTTCCTTCTTATGGCGTCACGATGTTGCGAATTTTTCTATTTCTACGGCCTGACTTCAAACCTAAATCCAAAAAAAATGGACTTGAACTACCTGAAGCCTTTTTTTGCTTCTTGGATTTATAGTGGACGTATTTACCTGTACTTGATGATTATTCATTCTTATTTGACACTTTGAATAATTGATATGGAAATCGATAAACATTTTCATAGATTTTAATCATTGACCTATCATTTTTTCATTCGTAACAGGAAGAGGCTTCACGGAACGTAACTTATTGGTAATTAAAAAGTTTTGTCGACCGTGAAAACAAATTCCTTGTTTAATTTCTTTGAAAGGCGAATTATCAAGTATATAATTCCATGTCCGCTGTTAATTTCTTACAGATCATATGACAAATTTAATAATTTTTTATAGGTATGAATATTTTTTTGGTCTATTCAGAATCCTTATAATCACCCGAGTCGAAATATCAAACGTGAATCCAACGTCCCCAACGTTACAAACATTAGATTTACCTTTGGAACGTTGGAGACGTTGGATTCACGTTTCAATTTCGACTCGGGCAATGAAAACTTAAATTTTACGTTTGATTGAGGCTAATAATACCATCATTAAACTATTAGAATGAAAATGTATGATAGTGTATGCTCATCATTGATTAAATTCCAATAAGTTCGACTATTTGTCCAAAAATATTTGAAATAATATAAAGTTGCACATTGGAAAGGAATGTTTGATGTCGCAGCGACTGTAGACGTTTGTCTATATTTGATCATGCTATTTACTCTTCTATATCGTATCTTCATCGTGTATAATTTAAAATAAACTGATGAAGATTTGAGTTTTTGTATGGATGGAAAAGGGGTACATTAACCCTCGTTTTGCTTACACATAAAACATTAATATCCAACGAAGCGATGTGGAAATACGTCAAAAGACAATTTGAACGATAAAGTAATGGAATGGTTGAATTACGCGTTGAAAAATTGTAAGGATTGCCATAGGAAGGTAAAGTGGTCCCAGGCGTCCACTTGGGCAGATAGCAATTGCTATACCTGAGGACGTGTGAACCCCATAGATACTTCTCTTTATGACGGTACCATCCATTCAATAAAGCTCTGTCACCAGTATCTTCCGTGACTATGAATTTTTTTGATCAATATGTAAGGTCGTATAAAATGATTCATTACATGAAGAATAATATTCTGTGTAGTCAATATCGTCTTGCTGTGACTACGCGAATTTATGTGAACAAAAATTTATGGCTGAATGTTAATCTAGGTAGAGAATATAAATCAATGAAAGTAGTTAAACATTTTGAATTCTTCATTGCGTCACCTGTTCAAATGAATATGCAGTTGGCAAGTCACAAGACCATCCTAATATATTTCAGATCGCCCTTTGGATTTTATAACGTGGAACTCATGTGAATAGGCTAAGAAATTTCTGCAAACCGAATGAAAGAAAGTTGATGCTTATTTTCGTAAAGTTCCGGAGCTTGTCGAGATTAATTGAACCAGTAATTTCTATTAAACAATTTTATCACACAAATGAATAATGGAAATGTTCGATCAGTAATTAAAAAATTCGAAATTAGATTACGGGGTTGTTTGAAAGTTGTCGTAATTTGTTTATTGTATGATTTGGGTGTTATGAATATTGATGGAACGAATGTGAATGTGAATGTCTTGTATGACTGATATTCATAGTAATCAAGTCTTTATCAGTGATCTGGTCGTATAAGTGACAGAATGTGATTCAGAATTGCGAGAATGTTTGTCATTGTTTGGAATTGATCACCTTGGCATTGAGAAATTGAGACAATTTTGCTATCGTCCAATAAGTTAGGATATTTGATAACAAAAATTCAGAAGTTGCCTAATCAACATCATATGCATAAAACATTTTCACAATTAAAACAGGCTTATTATTATCGATTGATTAGAACTGTTGTCACGATTTTGGAAATCATATTGCATATCGTGAAAACCGTTTCAACAACGTTCAAGTATTAGTAACACATATTTATGACAAGATAATGAATTATTCAATAACTTTCAAGTTATGGTTAAAAATTTACCTTAAAAATTCCACAAGTCACAATTCTGTCCCTCATTCTTTACGAATATTTTACTTATTTGAATGAGGTTTGAGTTGAAAAAAATGAAAAAAACTTTGTTCATCGCCAAACCAAAAGAAATTAAATGATAAAAATATTTATTTCATAACTAGCTCATGAATAGCAATGAATTCTTGCAGATTATACATTTTTCAACAATATATGATGCGTGTAAAAGTGAACTCGATCATAATAATGGTTGAGATATTGTAAAGAAAAAAAGTTTCCATGAACCAGCGGTTAAATTATTTATCCATAATGCACAAAAATCATTTGGAGCGTACATTATACTTTCGTGAATAGAATAAAGGAAAAATTAAAATAAAATTTCAACTGCTTGTATAAATGCATCACATTATCTCTTGAATTTATTTTGGTTCCCACGTTAGTATATGCATAATAAAAATCCACTAATTGGTAAGAGGATCCAGTTAATGGGATGTGTGCATGTTAATGCTGTTATACTTGCAGGATACCAAAGTGAAGCGTGTTGAAACATAAAATATCATGTCATATCAAAAAAATATGAGAATAAAGTCGAATTTTTTTGTACCATGTTATATAATAAAGTTAAGTGTCACTCGTGGGCAATGAAGAAGTCTCTTAAAGTCTAAAAAAGTACATGAAGATCATGAGTGAACGAAGCAGAGACATTAAATGGAAAAGTTGACTTTATTGAAGTATATATATGTATATATATGAATATAAGTTGAACGTTATATAGGATTTAGCGCGTAGAAAGCTTGTTGTGAGGTAAAAGACTGGAAACTAAAAATTTTACGTGTTCATACGTGTATATATAAATGTAGGATGTGTTGGGTTCACGCACATGAGAAAGACTCAAGAATATCTTTAACGATGCGACATGTGTTTCAGGTATATTTTCCATTTACGACATGAACCAAACAATGTCACATGAGTGCTTTACGACAAAGAATAAAAAATTACCGCACGAAAGAAATGTAATAGTTGCTCTCACTATTATTGTATAATATGTATATGTGTATACATTGCAGTTAGTGTGCGGTTCTGTTCACTAATACAAGAAATAAATTCGAGCACAAGAAACGTAAAATTTGGAATGAAAAGAATTATAACCACCTAAACTCATGTATATAGTCATGTACAATGGTTTAAATGTACCATAAAAAAGATTGAAGAAAAAAATATCCATGGGAAACTTCAATTTTTTTATTTTCTTTTTTCTTTTTTCTTTTTTCTCTGGTTTTTTTATTTTCAACGAAGGCCATGAAATTTCTTTATTCAGTGATAAAGTGAGAAGTGCTGGTGGTGAAAAAGAATTAGAAAGAAGAAAAAATATACATAAAAAGAGTTGGATTATCGGATTCAGAATTTCGCACGCAGCTTTGAGTTTAATCATCAGGCTTTATGAATAAATAAATTACATTTTATGAAAGAGAACAACAAAAACAAAAGTAATGTTGAATTAGAGGGAAATAGGAATATTTATAATCTGCCTTTGATGTATGTGGTTGTGAGCTCCTGAAAAACATTGTAGAAATGATGTAGATGAGATGAAATTGTTTTTTTCTTCCGTAATTTTTTTTTATTATTTTGTTGTATTGAAATTCTCGCATTCAATCCATTGCAATTCACACCAATGAAAACGAGGAATGGAGAAGGGTGAGATAGCGTTCAGCAGGGATGACTGTAACTGAGTTGTGATCTGAATCGAAACGTTAATATATTTAGATTCTCTACTTTTCCATATCATATCACACTGGTCGTTGAAATTGTTTTGATTGATAGAATGAACAGTATAGAAAGTTGAGGAAAGTTTTCTTGATATGTGGAATTTTTTGATAGAATTCATTTTCTAACCAACATCTTCCCGGCTTAGTCTGAGTAGAAAGAAGCTTATGAAAATTCCATGATGACAATTTTTTTTTCCAAATTTGCATAGTATGAGTCGAAATTCTCGCCGGCGATTCGTCTGACTGTTTAATCGGTTCAATTTTTCGACCTACTGGTCAGACTCGGATGCGGGTTTTACTACTGAATAGAGCGCACCTCGAGGAAGCTTTTAATATAAACTGTAGCACATCAACATATGATTGAAAGATTTTGAGAAGTGGCAACTTTAGTGTGATGTTTTTCAGCAAACGAGTCGACTGTCACCATCATGATCAAATGTCAATGCGAACAAAAAATTCTATTCCCTCTTCATCCGTCACACAGTTTCTCAAGCGAGCCAAACGGAGTCTCAATGTCTAATCAAAACCACTAATGTATAAATGTCTCTTCGCGCCTTTCGATATTTCCTACATATTTAACATTATCACAATCGCTGAAAAAAAGATTCTTTACATGTGGTTTTCGCAGCAATTGAATTCGTTCAATAATGTCACGAGATTCATTATGAGATGTTTTATAATTAAATATTGTATACGAATATTTATTTGAGTATACTTTACCTTCGGATAGTGAATTGGAATAGCCGATGTGTATTGAAACGATAGGCTACCAGGAATCCCATAGAATGGAATGCTCATTAGTGGTGTCTTAGAGTCGTCGAAGTATCCAAAAGCCATTTTTCTTCCACTTGGCGAAAACCACAAAGCTTTATTCGAGCTGAAGACTTCCTCTGAAAACAATAAATTAAAAAATATAACAAATTAATTGGCGATAAAATTTAATGATATACTTGAAATTGATTTTATCTTTCGCAACAAGTGATAAATAAATGAGAAAATATGTTCGTGTAAATCCGATGGAAATGAAAGGAAAACATTTGAATTATCATAATGAAGTTGTTACTACCTTTAAAAAAATTATGAGCGCGATATGATAGATATTTGCTGAAGAATATACAAATAACGAAAAAAAGAAAAAAAAGTACAATAATATGGTTTGATGTGGAAGAACGAAGTGAATGTGCACGGTTGGGTAAAAATAGAGAAGGGGATGTCAGAGAATCGATGGCTCTCAACGTCTTCGTGAGGGTGAAAAAGTGCGCGACGAACATGCAAAAAAACGAAAGGTGTTGAGAAAGCGGCTTCTGTCTGTTGCCATTTCTTGGAATTTCTCGAGATTCTTGAGGAACAACGAGTTGAAACTGCAGAATTTCTCATAACAATAACAGAAAAAAAAACCACATAAACTATGTATAAAGTCGATGTATGACAACTGTATGTTTTTTATTATTTCAAAATGAAAAAATTTTTTTTTTTACCGTGGGAGTACTAGAACACAAACTGCGTCAACTTTCATTGAGCAGATAAGGCGCATAATGATTACTGAATGAAGTAAAAAACAATTTTAATAGTGAAAATAGTAGAGCATCTGTTGCTTGGGTCAGACCCGTGAATAACATGCAGTTTAATATGCGCGTCTCAAGCATTCAGAACTCTCTGCCTAATCAGATATTGGTATTCAAAGTCGAATCCAAAACAGCAGTTGCGTGTCGCTTAAATACTTCAAGTGTTTCTTGTACATTTGGAAAATTACGGAATTGCGTTCATGCTCGGAATTCGCTTTTCATTTTCTATTGTTTCGTGGTCAGAAACCCAATGATATTTCCTATCTCTCTGCTGGATGCTATTGAATAAAATAGAGCAAAAACAATAAAGGAAGAAAAAGTTCAGTTATCTCTGCTCTTCGATTGAATTTCAATCCATCTCTTATTTCTGGTTCCGTTATTAGACTTCATCCATAGTAGAAATCAATGATTGGAATCATCGTTACGTGATAACATTTAAGTTGGTTTTCTATTTTGTTTTTTGGTTTTTATCGTCAGAATAAAACTCAAAGTCTGGTTCAGGAAAATCAGCTATCTTGAACGGTCTTTAATACACGGTCCATCTTTAAAGACAATACCTCAGGGTAGAATTTAGTGCCGCTTCTGGCTTCCTCTATATTCTTGTATTACCTTCATCATTGTCCGATTGAGTATTCGCTCTATTTATTATTTATTCGAGAGCCGCAGGAGAGATGGTCTTGTCTTGAGAGACAGACAGTTAGTTATCTGGTGGAAATGTCATATTACACCACGGATCGACTATTCGAACTATTTCCCAGGGGTATTGACCTTTGTCGTTGTCAAACCGATTCTATAGGCACTTTATATGAAAATAAAGGAATCTATGTCTATAAGAGAAAGATATTAAGGAGTCAACTTTATTATTTCCTATTATGTTCATGAACTCGAATCTTCTTTGAAAAAAAAATCTTTCCACGTGTACAAAATGAAATAATTCAAATTTTTTTGTCCAATAATCTAAACTTTTCAGATTTATTTCTTGCTCGAGTAAATTGTGCCAATGATTTGACTGACATAGCGTACAACCTTCGGATATCGAATCCGCGATGGTGCTTTTGGTTTTGAGAAGCTCTGAAATCGTCACGGTTGTCCACTTTTTATTGAAGATTTTCTATGCATTGAATTCGCCTTTAGGCGACCGTTCATCTATTGGAAGAGACCGCATCAAAATCCTACTCGTGGTTCTGTGGATTAATCCGGATGAGCAGACTGGCAGGTGCTCAGCTGGTGCTTCATTTCATTCAATGCAAAAAATATATTTGCGGAAATGTTTTCATTATATTGGGTAAAATAAATTATCTGCACGATTTTATATTGAGAAATCTTTCAGCGGTTAATTTGATGTTGTCTCCACATGAAGTTGGTTTTATCGCTACTCTCATATGGAAATTCATCTCATAAAATATTATGAACTTTAAGTTGTGCTATGGAACATTCTCAATGACGGAATTAAGTAGATTAACCGTTTTTATATCAGACCGTATTGTTGAAAGTGTAACAACTGACTGATGCAACTCCACTGGAAATAGTTCTTCTACTGAATGTTTGATTGCTTTTAGTGTCTGTTCAATATTGTGACTATTTTTAATATTGTGAGAATTGATGTTATGACCCAATATTAACACCAGAATTGAATTCGGGTAGAAAATGTTGTCAGAATTCATCACTTTTTCTTCTACCTATTTTGTCATGAGGATCCAAAATTGTGCAAAGGAGATGTCTAATGAAACTGTTTCATAAAGCACTCCACCACTACGAATCTCAAAATACAACTCCAAATTTCATTTCACGCGAGTCATATTGCTCTTCAGATCGGATAGAATATTTTTGCGAATAAATTTAATTCTTTTGTTTAGGGATGAATTCAATACCGAATTCAAGTACGAAATTCAAGATCAGAAAGAAAACAAAATATGATTATATTCACTCTCTGTTTCCGGGATGTCCTATTCTTGGATTGAAAATATACATAGAAAAAAGAATTTGCTTCAAACGAAATTTATTATCGAGATATAGACAAAAGTATGAATACAAAACTAGTTGGCGAATAATATTTTATGAAAAAATGAATATGCAAACTCCGTCACCAGTAGATAAAGTAAATATTTGGCATCGCATTTCAATTTAATACATTAATTTCATATCATTCACTATCGTTTTTATTTCACTTCATCTTTTTTTATGGTTTTCTACATAATAATTTCGGTAAAAATTAATTTCGTCTCTACCTCTTTGGATTTTATCACGAATTCTATTCATTTGGATATGAAATATGCAGAGCTACTCAAGTATCTACTGCGTTTTAGTGGGTGTTTAAGCGCCGTGTAACTTTTCTATGGATAGTTTAATGTGATTTGACTTACATTTCTAATAAGGTGAGTTTTAAGCAGAGTTTAGAGATTTTATGGGATCACAAACATCAGAAAATTTCCAGAGACTTTTTCAGTCATATAAAAGTTACAAAGTATCAATATTCGTTTTATTAGCATACACGTTTTGAAGAAACCTCATCACAACCATTTTTTTTATCTGCTCTCATCAGAACACAACACGATCTCATTCCAAATGAGTTCATCGCTTTTTTAACCGTTTCAATGACTAATAAATATATCTAATGAACGAGGCAAAAAGAACCAACCGCTGAGAATCAATCCGAGAACTTCTCACTACCGTCCTCAAACAAAAGCGTCCACTTGCACATGTCACAAGTTCCATAAAACTCGAAGATTGATTTCGAATTATATTTATACTACAATTTGGCTTTCATTAAACAATGAAAGGGAGGGACGAATCCCCTCTAAGAAGCTTCATTATTCTTTCCCTCAATGATCACCGTTCGCACAATGAAGTAAACCATCAGGCATCAAGTTTTAGATGAATGCGTAGTTATTGATTTCCTACTGGTGCAACATAATTGTGTGTGCGTCTGGAATATTTTTACCACCCCAAAACTGATTTTGCATTAATCATACAAGTTTATACATTTCCATTTCCAATCCCCTTGTGAATTTTACCACATTTCCATTCATAACTTTGTCTGGTTTCAGAGGCTCAACTTCCCAGACGAACTTTACACATTTTTTCCTGCTAGTCAATTCGAATTTAAACTCTTAATATTAAAATCCGATATTCATTTCGATACAGGATCGAGTTATCACAAGATTATTTTCGATGGCGCTGATCCCGGGATGGAAATGCGCTATCAAATACTATTGGAGTGATTAGTTGTCCCTTGTTAAATTGCAAATTAATTAAAACCAACTCTGACAACCTTTGAAAGATTCACTTAAAATATTTTCTCACCTTAATCGTACAATCACAAATGATTGAAAGATAACACGACTTTAGATTCGAAGACAAAAGGTTCGCCATAAAAGATCCGAAGACGAATGATCCAAAGATCAAATATCTGACGACAATTGATCCTTAGAGTAAATATAAAAACGACAATCGGTAATTTATAAGTATAATTTTATTGCTATAGCAGTATACTGTACTGTGTTATGGCGTTATGTGTGCAGGTAAATCCATTCCTCACCTTATTAATTAAGACAAGTCACATCAATAATTTCCCGATGCTACTTGCGATCTCCGCTCGTCGAGTCCCGTAGAAATTTCAATGTTCCCGTTGAAATTCCATTTTCAGATATATTTATTGAAAAACCAAAAAAACTACTCGACCGAATCGAACTAAAATTATTAGTTCGGGCGTAATCCTACGACATATATTTGCGTAACACACACACACTCACACACACATACTATGCACTGAAAATGTACAGGTTATGTTGGGGAGGTCTTAAAACGTCAAGATCTTAAAAAATCGATTTGTCAATTTCGGGGTTAATACAATAACTTCCTTACAGGAAGTTGATGATAAGATGAGTTATTCAAATAATGTTGCTCACGTATTGTCTATACGTTATTAGATAATATAGATAACATAGTCATTTACATTTGTAAGTCAATGTATTTGTATTGTGAATTTAATTTGTATTTGAATGTATAATGTCAATAGTTTTGTAAGTCTAAACAAATATGAATTTATTTATGTTACTACGGATCATTTGTCGTCGGATCTTCAGTCGCGGATTTTTTGTCGTTGGATCTTTTGTCTTCGGATCAATTCTTATGGAGCCGATCGAAAATGTCCTGTCATTCAGAATTAAATATACGAACGAATAATATTCTACAGCACGTTTACATGTAGTTATTTCCTTTATCTTGTAGCCGTGATAAAAAAACAGTGCAATCATTTTTTTCCACGCTAGTTTTGTTTTTGTCTTTTTGTTGAACATGACACGTAGTCGTTTTATCGCGACACGTGCACCAAACCACCCAGTGTGCACAACGACGAGATGGGAGAAGTCCGCAGGTATATCCTGAATTTTGCTGTCGATAGAGGATTCTCCTTGGGGATTCTCAAGAGATGCGGGAAAAAAAGAAAACAAACTAACAAAAACAAAAATATAAAAACGCAAGAGAAACGCGCTGGAAGGATTGTGAGAAAGCAGTTTTTAAAAATTCATCTTCTTGAACATTACATATATTCCACGTGGACGAATAAGCAATGAATTCATTAAATATGTCTTATATATGGAAAATATTATACACCCCCTTTTTTCGATTCAATAATGAATGAAGACCAATAAAAAGTATCCAGATATTTGAAAAATTGTGGCAAAATCACAAAAACCCTGGTGTTCGCAAAAAAATAAACAAAAACGTAATCTTGAAAACATATGAGCAAATTTTACCTAAGTATTTTAGCAATCACTAGAAAACAAGGTGAACATGGGATAAATTAATCACTAATCGTTAGTTTTTCTATTACTATATTGGTTATCTATTTTGTGACACAAATCGTCTTCAAATCATCTAGAAGAGTTTCGAATTCTGTCTGATCGAACTTCCTTGCTCCACCACTGAGTTTATAAATGTGCATTGAATCAATACGCGATGAAAATTCAGTAATTTGCATCTTCATGAAGGTATAATAATCTGATATTCTATAAAGTACAACATGCTAATTTGTTTTCTTGTATATTTGCGGACTCGAATTATTAGTAACTAAAGAGTTCGATGTAAACAAAAGTACGCGTTCAATTGTTTGAATATGTGAATGAAATAAGCTGGTAGTGATCAGGTAAATCTGAATGAAAGAGCAACAGATGATCGCAATCAGTATAAAAAGTTCACAAACCTACTTCAGGAATTCGTAAAATTAATAATGCTAAATTCTATGTGATGGGCGATTTTTTCTAATTGTAAGTCTCGACCAGGAACGACCCAACAAAAATAGATCTAGAATTTTTTTCCAACTGCTATTTTAATATACCGAGAATATGCCACTTTTTCTACTATATTTTGAGAAGTGTGATGTAGTAGAAGCAGTTGAATATATTTTTATTATCAAACCATTACTCCGTTGAACTAAAATAGAAAGTGAAAAAGACGAACAGAGAAAAGAAACTTTCTGAACGAAAATGCAACGAGTCAAACTTTTTCCATTTCGTACGATCCTGTTAATTGACCGTTTTCTAGGATAGAAAGTCCCAACGGGATGATGCTCACGAGAAGAAAATTGGGCGAATACGAGAGTGTAAAAGTGGAGATGGAAATAGTTTATGGACTTTTGGAGCATATCTGCGTGATGCAATTCAGCTTATGCATAGTTAAATATTCGACGCCTCGACTCGCGCTCCATTACAAAAGGTAAATTTATCCTTCTCCCACCGTAAACTTGGTATTATGCGCACTCAAGCTTCGTTTCACTGTACCCTCGCATCAATGTCAATTCATGAATGTGTAATATTTAATCCCCAAATAAAAGAAATAGAGGGAACGCTGTAAACACAAGTTTTATTTTTCTTTGCTTGCCTAAACATATAGAGGTAATCGAGTCAGTTCAATATTAAGAAAATAAATAAATTGATCAATTTAATGGACACAGTTTATCTTAAACTTATGAATTGAAACGGAAACAGAACGATTGAGTGCGCACTATCATTGTTTATTAATCATTATAATTAATTGTTCAGAAGCCATGTGTGTATATACATTAATCTAAAATGAGATGTGAAGGACGATTTTTCATTGTCATAATAAATATTAACAACAACCAACTTTGTGATACAACCGAATAAAATATTTTTACCCATAACATTTTTATGTACAAAAATACCTTCATAATATATAATCTTAGCACTTTTGTGAATTGCAATGTGAGAAATTCAAATATCAGAATTATTTTGTGACGATGTTCAGAAATTAATGACTACGAATACCTGAATTGTTAAGATGATTTACGCGAAAAATCATTTAATTGTACTGAATAGATAAAAGTAGGAAATAGAAAATTCGTAGCATTTTCCATTTCCTACTTTAATCTATCCTATTTTTATCGGAATAACTATATAACAGTAAATATGAACATGATCCACAACTCACATGAAACATATAAATTACTGCTCCTATAGGATTTCGATGTGGTGCACAATCCAGCAATATATATATATATGTAGATTATTATATATGTATGTATATGTGACTGTAGTCAACATGAATGGATTCAAACATGGTGGTGTACCAAGTATATATGAGTTTCGTTGTGGTAAAGTCCATACAGAATTCGTATGGCGCTAGGAGATATTACTTTGATCATAATAAATATATACCAGAGGCAAATACGAAATATTCATCGGTAGGGTGGGTACAAACAGGATTTACCATGACAAACTTTTTTGCGATAACCTTACAGTTATTCATCCTTCACAAAAACGTGCGGATTCGCAATGAAAAGTATAAATAGAGGCTTTTGCAATGGCAAAATAATGTGGACAAATTATTTTTGTGGTGCAATTCGTCGAGACGGTTGATGAATCGAAAAATATGAAAGGTTAATAAAACGAATGTTAAAGGGGATGAGAAGCTCCATGTTTCTATCGTCAAATGATGAATCTATAGATAAAGATAATCGAATATGACAAGTTTGATCGGAGAATTTTGAGATTTCCTGTTAGTTTGAGATTTAAAGAATTCTTTCAAAATATTTTGCAGTTTTGTAATTTTGAGTATTTAGGTTTTTTGAAAGTTATTTTTTTAATTCAAATATTTTGAAGTAATGGCTTCAGATTCTGCAGATCTTTCAAGGATAAAATGGAAATAGTCCTCGAACAAAGGATTTGTTTTTCGTTATGTGATTTACAGGTGAGTGAACGAATGATCAGTTCACCATTGATCAAAAATTCGTTACAACCAGAAATTTGATTGCTTGATTTTTTCATGGACGCCAATATAAACGGTGAGCAGTATTGATCGGGGCAAAATATTCCGCATAAAAAGAAACGCGTACTAGAATTAGTAAAGTTTGATTTGTCCCTAAAATCCTCCGAGCTTATCAAAAATCAATTTTGTTCATGCAGTATTGATCGACATTCATTTCAAATCTAACATGTCCAGTTAAATTTCCACAATCTCCTTCCTATTTCCTATTTATTCATGTAGATCATTTTTTGTAAATCCGATTTAACAAAGCGAAAAACAAATACAAAAAGCAAGGAAGCACAAAATTTCAGATGGGAAAGTGGATTTTTGGTTTGCGGCCCACAATATTTCCTTGCCTTTTCAAAGTTAGAGTAGATCGTTAACGATGTTCTTTATGTTAGCAGTAAACGCAAGAAATATTGCACAGCACAGATGTTACATCACCAAAGGTGTTATCTCGGCCATGTTACTTCCCATGATATATACATATATACTCAAAGGTATTAACTCACCCTCGTAAACCCAATCTGGTACGGCATTGTAAATACTTCCGAAAACGCCAGTAGTGGTAATCTGATAATTCGTTGGAGTTTCCGCCGTTGGCTTGTAATAAATGTTGTTCTGATTGACAAAGACGAGTGCATTGCCACCAGGTGCCCATGTTGCCAATTGTAAACTTGTAGAGTTACCAACTGTTAGACGAATAGTTATCCTGTAAAACAAATACAGACATTCATTTGAGATTTATTTCAGAGTTCAACAACTCTTTTGAGATACAAATTCACACATATTTGTGTGTGTGTGTGTGTGTGTGTGTATGTGTGAATACAAGTTCGAGCAAATCGATTATACGCAAAAGCAATAAAATATTGGTTGGTAGATACACTCAGAATGAATTGAGTAAGGAATGAATTGTTATTTCGAACGCGACGTAGTGGAAAAAAATATGTATATGTTTCTTGGTATATATTTGTGCCTATATAAATTAAACAAATAAAAATCTAATTTTTTTCGACACATGGCAAATAGAGTTACTGTTATATATAAATCAAATTTTATTGCTGAAGTGGGTAACGGTGATAATGGTTACAGATGGCATGAGCATGTCCCAAGTCGTATTTGTATTCTCGGAAAAGACCACCGATAGATATCCCAAGCGGCATGGACAGAGAAAAGCAATGGAAGAGAAACACGACCACTGACTTTTTATTTTCATTCCCTGGGAATGAAAAAAGATCAAAATGTTATTTTCATATATAATAGAAAGAATTTGGTAAATGGATGCGCAATGGAATGGGATAACAAAAATAATCTGGATGAATTCAGTTGTATGTGTTCAAATGCGATAAATATATTTCAATATTGATTTGGCGTACTATGAGAGGTCCAGGCTCGGGGTCAGTTTGTGGGATAGTAAATGCACACGTTGTGTTATATGCCACAGCATATATGTATGTATATAAATGATTTGAAATCTAACGGCTCGACCGAGGGCATTGATGTCAGGGCTTTAATGTGAATAAGCTTTGGTCATGTCTCTGAATGCCTTGTGAAGCTTTCAACCATTAGCCAATGTTCAACCATCGTTTTGCTTGAGAAGTCTTGGTGGTTGAGAAGAGAACAGTAATACAACACACTGATACCATTGAAGGGATTATGTTTGCACACTGAAGTCGAAGGTTATGTCCGGTATCTGCGTATTAACATGAATACATAAAACAATGTTGGATGGAGAATATCATCAAACTAATATTGAAGCGTTTCTGATCGGTCCTATGGTGTATTGTCTGGATCTTTTTAGATCAATCATACTGTTGTCTAAGATGTTGAAAAAAATTTTCTTTTGACACTTTGTTATTCTTGGAGTTGGAAATGAGGATTTTGGTGAAAAACGCTATTTATAACTATGTAAACTCAACATACAGAAAACAGATGAGCGATTATCACAATGATCAAGAGAATTTCAGGAAGTTATATTGCTCGATAGCACCAAGCTATTTAACTCTTCACTACACTTTTAACGTGTTTCGATTCCGCAAGAAACTTTTACTAATTTTTTTTCTGCAATTCTGTAGAAAAGGAAAGTTACACTCTAACTCCTGTTCTAGTTTCAACCATTATTTGTATCCAACTTTCTGAATTCCGAAGATTCTAAGCTAATCCCTTCCAAACTTAGACATCACAACTCAAACCCTTATCAATAAAGCCTGTTCCTTTCACTTCTCCACTTCTATCTTTGGAAGTGCAGGAAACAAATCGCTTCCTCTTTACTATTCTGTAATGAATATCGTTGTTCGCAAACTCTTCTTGTTACTTGGGAACACAACAAAATTAACTGTTCTTCGTTTCATTTAGAACTTTATAAGAAATAGTTGCACTGTTCAGTTAACGTAATTGGACTATACAGAGTTCTTTCAATTATTCGGACAATGTAAGGTGCAACAAGTGCTGCGACAATCGGGTGTGAAAACAATGATAATTACGTGCGATTTACGGTAATATTTGTGATTGATGACGTCAGCCTGTTATTTATTCTGCAAAAGTGCATGACGCAGGAACTGGGAGACTTCAATATGTAAAAGTGGGAAAAGTCGATTCACAATAAATTGGTTCATCAGAGCACGGGGCGATTCAGTGTGATGGAACAAAACTGAATTCTAGTGAATATATTTGACGTCACGGGATGAAACTTTCTGTGGCCGATTTTTTTTTGTTGCAGAGTTTCATTTTTTATTTAAGAATGATAATAGTCCATTGGTGGTGAAATTTCATATGATTATTTATCAATCAATATTTCTACCATTCCGATGTAAACACTGAAGCGAAATCTATACGATGTCGAATAGAATTTATGGTGGAACACATCTTATTTAAAAGGTAGTGACCACTGATAAATTAACGTTGTGTTCCATTTGCATTTTGTATTTATTCTAGAAGGAACTTGATGATAATGACAATATTGTCTTGAATAGGGAACATGAAATTCCTTTGTTGAATGTTCAAAGTTGAAATGAAACGGTTGTTACATTTTTTAGACAAAGATAATGGGCTATTATGCGGTTGTTCGTCGATAAAATTTGGGTATTTTAAAGTTGATAGAAAGACATAAAATCCAAATTTCGGGTTGAGATATAAATATACTTGCATACCAATATTCACTATGCATCAAAATGATAAAATACCAAAACGAATCGGTATTTTTTTTTTACATTTTTCGCCGAATATTTTTCAATTGCCAATACCAAGAAGAAATTTTGATCATAGTTGAATTGAAATAGAAGCTGGGAGAACATTCAAAATATTGTGCACGCAATATGATGTTTTCTTCCTGGATTACATTAGAAAATTTTGTGCATTCCCAAGGCGGGCGAAGCTCAATCGTAATTATACGTCGCGTCTCGTTCTCGATGATTATACAATTGATTACTTGTAGTACTGTTAAGTACGAGTCAACTACACAACTCGTAGCGTTTAAACTCAAAAACTGTTCCCGCCCGCTGGCTCCGCTACCCGGCGCTCAACCATCATGGCGTCATAATTTCAGAGTGTTAATCTTTATTAATAAGAATGTTATTCTGGTTTGATGATTACCCGGCTTAGTGACGAATCGGTTTTGGAATAACAATGGGTGGGAGGTAATCATCTTCAAACGAGACGTATAATTACGATCGAGCTTCGCCCGTCTTCGGCGGGCTCGCTTGATCGATCAATTATACTCGCATCTCGTTCTCGATGATTATACAATTGATTGCTTGTGGATGTTTAGAGAAACCAGATAACATTTTATTTTATTTGAATACAAAACATTTACGTATCTTTATTTATGATAGTATTAGCAAAAGAATCACTTGCAGTCTGTATTGGACGATTGTAGAACCGGGCGAAAACTATTGATCCAGCAGACCAACCGGCGGTTTTTCTGATCGTGTCTATATCTAAACCTTGTTTATAGGCTTCAGAAACTGCCGCGTGCTTTACACTATATGTACTGAAAGTGTTAATACCTATTCCTGCTTTCTCAAGTAGCAACTTGATCCAATGACTGATAGTTTGTGCACTTGCCGGCTTATGAGGTTTTAATGTTGAGATAAAAAGCTTATCTGAGGTAGATCTCAGGTTTTCAGTTCTCTTCAGGTACGTTAGCATGATTGATGCTACACAGAGCTTTTCTCTTTCTTTAAAGAAAGGTACCGTTAGGATTGGTTGATCTTTTCCAGGTCTTGAAGTTTTTATAAGATCTGGTATTTTAATGCTTAAACGTGTGGATGATCTTGAAACATCTTTAATACTGATGAGAGCCAGTGTTTGTATTCTATGCGCAGTGATTTGTATAAGACGAGTGGTTAGTATTTCCGACAACTCCTTCAGGCTCATGTTATTAATATCTTCCATAGTTTCTACATAGGTGAGTACCTGTTCTGGATTCCAAGTCTCCGCATATTTTGGTCTTGTTCGCTTTCTTTTAAAGGTACCCCTGACGAATCGTGAAATCATAGCGTCCTTTGAGAGATTGTTGTGTGAAATCAGAGATATCGTTGCCCCTGTTGAGTTTATGGTTCCGTATTTTACTCCTTTACTAAATCTATCCGCCAAGAATTTTATGACATCAGTATTTTGAGGATTAAAGGCGTCTATTATTTCTTGGTCTGCAAAAACTAACCACTTTTTGGCAGCCTTCGTATTGCTTTACTGTAGACTCTGCTATGAAGTCCAGCATCATTTCCGCTGCTTCATTTGAAATTCCTTTTCTGAGGAAAGCCTGCCTGATAATTTGCCGACCATTGGGGACAATTTTAGCGCAAATGGATGGTTCTGTTGCCTGAAGGGAGATTGCAATAAATTAATTTTTGGTTTAAAAATTAGAGGTGGCTGACAAAAGATAGAGGTGAACAGCGGATACCACGGCTGTTCAGGCCAATGTGGTACAACTAGGACTCCCGAAGCTTCATCATTAATTATTTTCCTTAAAACTGGTAATACAAGGGAAAAGGTGGAAATGCATAAGACTTTTCACTCCTCCATGAAAAGGTAAATGCATCTACTAACTCTGCGTCCGGGTCCGGGTAGCGCGAACAGAACTTTGAGCATTTTTTGTTAATGCGAGCAGCAAACAGATCGAAATTTGATTGAGAAAGGGCCATAGCAACTTAAGACTTCTTGAAACGTAGTTTGTGACAAATCCCATTCAGCATTCAGATTCATTTGTCTAGAAGCTCGATCAGCTTCGACATTTAGCTTTGATGCAATATGAGAAGCTATCACCCAAATATTCCTACTCTCGCACCATTGCCAGATACTCCTTGCAAGCTCGCTAAGCTCTGGATATTTAATTTCTCCCACTTTATTAATATACACTATTGCCGTCGTATTATCAATACGCAGTAATATCTCGCAGTCGTGAGCCTCTGAGGTAAAAATTTAAGTGCAAAAAAGGTCGCTAGAAGCTCCAAATGGTTAATATGTCATTTCTGATCTTTCCGGCTCCAGAAACCGTGTGTCACATTTCCATGTGATTCTGCACCCCAACCAGTTCTAGAAGCATCAGAACTGATGACTAGGCTGTAATTTTGCGTCTTTATCCTACCACTTGTTTTCGAGATATTTCTTTTCCACCAGAGTACATCTTCGAAGACAGTCTCGTTTAGTTTCATAGATCTCTCAAAGCCATTATTATTTACTAGCAATGCCAACCATTTTGCTCTCTCAAGTCTTCTGCAAAATACTTTACCATATTCTACTCCTGGGCAACAAGCCAATAAAACTCCTATTACATGAGCAATTGTCCTAATTTCATAGTTTCTATGGGGTTCTATGTCTCTTAGCAGCGAGATTGTCTGAGACCTCTTTTTGGATGTGGGTTCCACTCGATATTTCTGCGAGGCTAGAAAAAATCCAAGGTACTTACAGCTCCTGCAAGGAGTAATTTGGCTCTTAGAATAATTTATAATAAATCATAAGAATTCTAGAAATCTGATGGTGTATTTTACATTCGTTTGACATGACTCGAAAGAATTCCCTACACACACGATATCATCCAAGTAAATCATTGATAAGAACCCCCGAGATCTGAGCTTACTAATCACTGGCTTTATAATTTTGGTAAAATTATTCGGACTAGTTGATAAGCCGAATGGTAGGCAGGTAAATTGATACAGCTGGCCCTCAAATCTAAACCTAAGAAATTCCTACTAGCTTTGTCTACTGGTACTAAGAGATAGGCGTCTTCTACATCGATACTTGCCATAAAAGCATTTTCATCAAGCAAATTTCTTGCTGATCTTAGGTCTTTCATCTTAAAGTGCGACGTTTTAATAAACTCATTAAGTTTTTTGAGATTAATTATAAACCTATCCGATCTATCTGGCTTAGGGACTAAAAAGTACTTCGAAACAAATTGACCCTCATCTTCCGTGTAAGCTTCTATGGCTTGCTTTGAAACTAACTTTTGTGTTGCAGCTTCAACCCTAGCCTGTTCTTCCGGAAACCATGTAGTTTCCAGAGGGTTGGAAGCTTGAAAAGGGACATTCTCAAAAGAGATATTACAGCCTTCAATGCAGTTCAGAATGAACCTATCATCAGTTACCTCTTTCCATTATCCAGCAAAATATTTCAGTCTGCCTGCTATTTCATTTACCCTACTAGAATCCTCGTTACCCTTGGTATCTACTTCTTCCTCGACATCTGACCCTTGTCGATATTGGTTCTCTGCGCTGATCTTAGTCGTATTGCCAGAACTCGGTTTCGGTAATTCACGCTCACGAATTTCCTCGAGAAGTGAGAGCCCACCTGCCTGGATCTCACAGGCGGGCATGTCCCGTTTCCCGGAGCAAAACCTTCACTAGTTGGTTTTTTAGCGACTGGTTTATCAGTTGCCTTTAATGTAAAGGCAGCCTTCACTATAGCTCCGGCTTCTTTAACCTGTTCGGTTGACTTTTGACCATACAGCCACTCGTCCGATACACTAGCATCAAGAGTCGGCTTTAGGTCCTTGTTTAATGTTGGCGTAATAAAAGATTTTCTAGCCTTCGACTGCTGGCGAAAAATGTCTGATAGGATCTTTCCCGTATCCCAGAGATATTGTAACAGAAGCATCTGATTGACTGGTTCTGCTGAAACTTCTATCAACATGGAGATTGCTGCAAACAGAGATGACACAGCTGTTCCTACGCTACTCTATGCCTGCTTGAAATGTTCATCTCGTTTTTTAGCAATCTCAGTGAGGGACGCTGTACCTCGAGCTTGACTTTTGGTGCCAGAGTAACGAATTCATCATCTCTGGGGTATTTTTTGAGGAGCTCTTTTCTAACTTCTTCCGAAATACTTTTTTCCATTTAGCCCTCCCGCCATTTCTTGAGTTTCTCCTTAACTTTTATTTGACAGCCAGAGTCTGTGCCTTCTTCGCCTAGTACTTCCAGAAGCTCATCATCTAGTTCCGGGTAGTGTTCGCCTTCAATTGTAACTTTACCATCCTCCATATCGCCATCGTCAGATTTTTTCAGCTTTGAATCTTTGTCACTAACTCCCCTGCTACTGATTTTTCAAGAATCTCATTGGCACTATCAACGGGGTCTGTAAATAAAATCTTTGTCATCAATATTTAGCTTTTGTCATTAAACGCTAAAAGATGTGTAGTTGACTCATACTTAACAGTACTACAAGTAGTCAATTGTATAATCATCGAGAACGAGACGCGAGTATAATTAAAATCTTAAAACAATAATCTTGGAATAAAATCCCTTTTTATCGTGGAAAACTGCATTAAATTATTTTATTTCTCCCAACTGCTCTCATCATTTCTCAAATAACGCAACAAGTTTAACTTCTCTTTATACTAAACCACAATTTTTCCTATGTATCATCAGCATCCAAACGATATTGCTTTTGATGGTTTACTTTTCTCAATGTACATTTCATTCCAAGTACCACATTTACACAAACAGAATATTATCTGCCTGGAAAAAAAGTTTTCAAGGGAAAATTATTCGTCGAAAATATTATCGATGTAAAAGAAAAAGAAAGAAACCCGGTTTCCGAGTCATGAGATTAAAGATCGTTCCATAGAATGAATTGTGTGATTCGTCATGTAGATAAGTTGCCCGACGTTGAAAATCTCAGTGCGCTTGAAAATCACAGCAAGAAAGGATTTGGGTCGTCGGGCACGCGCTCATGACCTCTTTCCACACAAGGAAAAAAGAATGTGGATAGAAGTGAGTGAATATCTCTTGAATAAACTTGTGCCCTTTCTCGTAAAGACTTTTTAGATCTGGGAGTTTTCCCAGGGTGCTAATATATGTCTAGATAGTTGTATAGACTCCTCACTCTTTCAACGTTTTCACGATTTTCACGTATATCATTATGTTTTTTGTTTATATCTAGACTAAAAATAATGTAGTTGATACTCCATGAAAAAAAAAAAGAAAAAATCAAACTAAATTCACATGAATGAATCTAAATTTCATGCCCATGATTTGAAGTTCAAAGATTATTCGAATTGTGGAAATTGGATACGATGTGAATATCGAACCACAGATCTGTATTCGTTGTTATCGCAATATTTATTTTTTATCTCCAGAGAGGCGAGATAATACTGCACATGCAATGAACATCCCTCGGCGTTTCTCCATGTATACATATATATGTGTTTTAAATTTCGAGGTAAATAAAAATGCCATTTACAATCGTGATAGTTTGATTTTTCCGGGCATCACGCGCTTGCATTTCGACTCGTGATTTCTATGCTCATTGTTCAACATGTATATACTCTTGCTCCCTCTTTTCTCTCTCTCTTCATGAATATATAGAGGCAGACAAGCGGGATATTGTCGTTTCAAACTGGATACATGTGTATGGTAAACACATATATTGACATACATTTTACCTCAAATTGGTCGCACGCGTTTTGGATTTTTAATCAGTTTGCAATTGTTCCGCTTCTATACACGACAATCCATTCGGAAATACGACCACATATTTTTTCTCATTTATATCTCTCACTGTTTTTGTACAACAGTTATATGAAATCGCATTATTTTATGTTACGAATACTGTTGGTGATGAATTTATATCGCAATTTATCAAGTATATGATTGATTTTGATTAATCGTTTATTTACATATGGGCGAACATCGAATCAAATATTTATACACAGCTGGATCCACTCATATTTTTTCATCAATAAAATATGCAGGAGTATAACTGCGGTAAACATCATTTCAACATGCGTTCGTGACTTAATAGTTATTTTAGATCTATCCACCCTAGTTTATTTAATTTCTATTAAAAATTGAATGACTTTCAAAAGGGTAATTTAAACGCTGTCAGTAATCGCAATATTTACAGAATATTTGATTACTGCTCTGGCTGAAATGAAATGCGATTCATCAATTTGCTTGTCTATCTTCGTTGACGACAAAGATCAAATTCATCAACACTTCATTATCATGACAACGTTTATACGCGGGGGTGACCAAAAATATGATGAATTTGCTGCTTGCGAACATAGATTTCATTCTGATAAGTGATTCCTCTCTTGTCAACTGCTAATATCATTCTCGAACTCTGATATGAAATGGTTCATTCGGAAATTTTTGTCATACAGATGAAGATTGTACTCGACCATATTGATTATTTTCCTGGTTGTTCAATTGAACATTAACTGTTGGAACGTATCTAATATGCTATTGAAACGCTTTCATTATTGATATATCGAGCAGAAAGATAGAAAACTCATGTTTACAAAGTTTTTCTTCCTATTGAAAATCATTATCCATATCTTTGTGTATGAACTGTAAATTCTGTTGAATCTCATTCCCTGGAATGGCCATCATGATAATTTTATCGATAATAAAAGCCGTTTTATCTCGTCGGAGTTTCTTCGCAGACGGTTTTTCATTACAAATGAGTATCGGTATCTTCTTTTCAAGAAAATCACGGACAAAGGATTATCCGGAATGAGCTTCTTCTCTTTCCGTCAAGCCACGAAAAGAAAGCGATAACTATTTGGCGATATATCAACATTCGCGTACTTTTGATACGTCTTGTGTTCTCTCTATTCATTTCATAATGACGAGTTTATGAAATTGATTTTTTTTTGTAAAAGAAATTCCTGAATTTAATTTCAAACATCGTGATACAAAGCCGTAGAGTTTGGAGTAGTCGAGTGAAGGTTGCATGAAGCTGGAACGTATAAAGACATTGCGAGAAGAGCTAAAGCTGAGATGCGAATGCTTTTTTATTTCATACTTATGCTACGAGATCATTTCTTCAGACTTTCACTTCTGCTTCCACCCACTTGGATCTTTTTGTTTGAGTTAATCATGAAATACGAATCTAAGGAGTAGACGATGGTGGGTTGGTGTTCGTCACACCCAACAGTGATTTTAGATTAAATTCTCAGCATTGTGTTTGGGATTTTCAGCTACTGTAAAAATGTTTTAATACTAACTTATAATCAGTATTTAATTTACATTTACTTTTTCTTGGATTGAAATTAAAAACAAAGAGTGTGTCACTTTGCGCTGTTATATATCCGTGATTGAAAAAAAATGAAAATACTATTTAGAAGAACAACAGTACTCACCCAGTTGCTAAATTGACAATTTTGTATTCTGCGAGGTAGGTGTGTCGATAAAACTGCAACAGATCAATAATAAACGGATCAATTGTGTAATAACAATAAAACAATTTTACATTTACATTGATGGATTTATTTGTTCAATTATCCGTGAATCAAAGCACCAACGAAATGAATGAAACCGAAAAATAAAAATGCACATTTATTTGTACCGGGTCAAATCCAAAATTTCTGGCCTGCAAGAGGTGGCTATTAATAGTCAACAGTTCTAGCCCAATAAATTATGGTAGTTGTGTCAGTATTGGAGATAGCGTTCAGTATCGAAGCCTCGCCATCAATAATGCTTGCCGATATGGAAGGATTCATGGTGGCTCCGGCGCTATTTTGCTTCCATTAACTCTTTCAGGAAAATGCTATAAATCATATTCGCACGCCGGCGCCCACCGATAGCCATCGCTGGTATTCACCATTCCATGGTACACTGTGTACGTATATACACTACGCAACTTCTCCGCCACATTTGTAGCTATATTCAGGATCTATGTGACTGTTCATCACTTATTAACAATATTCGAGAATTTAATTTGTTTCAAAGTTGACAAGACATTGTTTTTTATGCATATTGATATATTATTGTGATCTCAAGTTGTGAATTCGAATGTCATATAAATTATTTAACTTTTTGTTTTATGTGTTTATATTCAAATACCCGACAGTGTAATAATTATGATTGTCATTTATGCTTCAAGAAACTATAACATATTTGATATTTTGCAACCACCTCGATTGATGTTGATGAATTTCAGTTAGGGTTTTTTTTTTCGTTGATTGAATAAGATGTTCAGTTGCGTGATACTGTGAAAAAATAAATCCAATATCGCAAACCAACGAACTTGATTACTCTTGCGTTATTCCTGACAATAAATTCTCCGAACATTATTGCTTATACAGTTCTGGTCATTTTTCACATCAGCAAAAATTATGATAAATCTGTGTACATAATTCTGTCGTTCGGAAACACGAAATGATTGCACAATTTTATTCGCTACTCTTGATCCAAGTTGGCTCAATAATCAGAAACTGATAAATTTTGCAATTAAATTTCACTAATGTTCCAAAACATTTGATGTTTGATCAGAATTCAAACTTCAGCTGGGGTTCTGCCGAGTCGCTTCTGAGCATCATCAATCAATCAATATTTTTTTTTCATCACTGAAAAAGAGACGCATCCAGAATTATTTCATAAGTAATCGCTATATTTATCTCATATAACAAATCGGAACGAGTGTGAATGTGGCAGACATTTGGTAATTTTTAGAATTTCAAAATAAATAAATAAATTGTAAACAGAATACGGATCAAATACTGCTCGAATAGATAATTTTAAAACCTGTACGTGCTTTTTTTTCAATTCAGTTATCGCAATCATTCAGTTCTTCATAAAATAACAAAAATGGTCTCGTGTCTGCTAAATTTATACTCATAAATCCGAATCTGGTGAATGAGTTGCTGAAATATTAGTCATTTTCTCAGAAGTTGATGTGTTCCATCATTGGATTAGACAACGACATCAAAATGAATGACCAATATTTACTAAATCGATGAAAATAGTTTGAGTCAGATAACTCTCTTCCAATTTTGCTAAAAAAATTTTTAGACCATCCGCACCAAAATTTTATAATAGATCTAGTCATTTCAAATTGATAGTGCGATATAGACAAGTATTTAGCGTTCTCTTCTCTTTTGCTACGTGGCTGCTGCTGTTGCCTCAAAGTTCAATGCTCTATTTGGGTTCATGCCAATTATTCTAACGATAAATACACATAGGGAAAGTGCCAATAGCCGAACACGCTTCTACATTTATTCACATAATCAATGTAAGATTCAGTCCAGTCAATATTTGGCAGTAATAGATGGAAAAAATTTTACTAATTCAAAGTCTCCCAAGGAAATTTCGGTATCGTACATAAGACAAATCCTTATATAACAAAGGACGATAAATTATCGAACATTTATTTTTTTATAATTACGAATCGGAATCCTTATTCCCAAGCATGAAGTGCATTCTTGATCGACGAATGAAATGCTATTAAAGTGATGACTCATCACTGATGAGAGTCTGAAAAAAAAAATAAAATTCTCATTTGCGAAAATTATCGCCAATCTCATCTTTCTTTATTATCACGCGAATGGACGAGGAAAGATACATTAAAATCGTTTAATGATGCAACGAATATCGAGAGTGAGAAATTTGATTCACATAAATGATTGAATATTCGGAACAGTATGATCGTCAAAATTCGATGCGTCAGAATTTGAATAACTGTTGTTGCTGCATTATACAATCCCAAACGAGGAATGCGAGTAAATGTAGGATCCGACGGTAATCGTAATACGAATGTGTTGGGCGTATTGTGAATTCTACATGGCCTCTATAGATGTGCATGGGTCTAAACTGAGTAGCGGGGGTACAGCAGAAGAGGATCGTTAAAATCGCGGTTGGGTGAGAACATTGCACACCTGCTCGCAAAATTTGCCGCGCAGCTTCACTCATGTGCATATTATCACTAATTTTGTTGGTGAATAATCGTATCTATCTGCGGCTGTTACTCAATTCCCTCTATTGAGTCACAAATTTGTAATTGAAACCACTCTAACAAATTAAAATAAAAAAAGTCTTTAAATTTATTTGTCATCATACGATATAATAAAAACCAATCGGATCGCAGCTATATGCAGATGTGTTTGTACTCTGAAATTTGGATAGTGAATTTCACAATAGATTCCATGTATTGTTGTTATGAGAAGAGAAGCTAGAAAGGGCACTGAGGTTATATCCCCAAGTCTGTATTCATTGCTAACAGCGATGGATGTCGATAAGTCACGAATACGTGAGAGCAACGAAGGCAGATGATGGTGGTAGAGAGAACGGAATATAGGAATATAAGGCTCGATTGGATGTGCACCATATAGTCGTATGGTAAATCTGTGTGTCCTCCAACCAACCCAACGTTGAGTCTCTCGTCGACGATATTATGTTTCATAGATTCGTTATCGAGGCGAAACGATCCCTCGAGAGTACGAAATTTTCCGCTTCCGGTCGTTTGCCTCACCAATCTATGTTGCAGTCTCTATACCTGTTCTCCCAATTCTCATTTTCATTTTTATTTTCATTATTATACAAACAAATATATGTATATTGAACCCAGAATACATTTTGTGCATCTAGAAATAATTGAAAAGAAAAAAATGTATTATTAATGGGTTTTTATATCGATTTTTGTCTTTCAGGGATCGCAGATTCTGTATCTAACGATAGGACAACACAGTTTTATGATGTAAAATAATTTATGAGAATGGATTTACGATAAGTTTTTCTCTACATGTATATACATATATTAATACGTACAGATATGTATCGATGCAGTTGTTACTCGCTTCATGCTCTGTATATTTTTATATGTATACATGTAAGCCATGTTCATTTGACTAGAGGCTATCAACTACCATTATCAGTCTCTCAGCGTTTTCTCCTTTCATTCTTATTATTTAGAGAAAAAGGGAGAAATAATAATATTTTCCACTCTTTGTCTCATCACTATTTTTCTTTTTTTTTCTTTCCTTTTTTCTTTTTTCTGGTTCATCGCATCACCGCTATATTTCTTTCTCTCAATCACCTCCATTCTCCATCCCCCTCAATGTATTGCATTTTCATGCCTCAAGGCTTATTATATGTCACCATAAACCTTCGCGTAATGCTCAGATTTCCCTTGTCAATATATATGTATATTGGAAATGCAAACCCTGGACTGTGTCTCATGTATATATGTATGTTTATCTATATATGGTTTACATGATATCTATAGGGTTGTTGAGCAAATTCAAGTAAAGCCAATTGTGGATTAACGATGCAAGGGCGTAGATGATGTATATTAGGAGATCCGTAAGCAACGACTTTGCATCTAATTCCTTATGATAATCTGTTTCGATTGACGGGACTAATAATAGATGCCATCCTAATTCTCATCTTATGCTATTGATATTTGCATTCGATATTCAAGCGGAGGAAAATTATGTAAATTTAATGTTTCATCAGAAGAATTGAGCGATTCCGAAAAGGAGTATTAAAGTGTCTCCCCTAATTTGATAATGTGGCAATCACGTCACATCTGAGAGCGTTTCAATAATTCATTTGTCATTTTTTTTTTATAGAATCATTATTAAAATGCTTTGGTATATATATCCATAAAAATAGAAAACATATTGACAGCTTTTTTTTTATACATTTGCGGACAAAACAAATTGGTCAAGAACATTTTGCTATATTTCTTTCTCAAAATTAGGAGAATTCACAAATCTCATGGGATCGACTCATCTTGAAACATAGAATGAATGATAAGGGTACTATGGAAATCACGATATTGATGTGTAACAAAAATTCCTCGCAAAAATATACGCCAAATGTTAAGAAGTTTGAACAATATAACCAGAAATTATGGTATTAGTTATGTACGAGAAGTTGTGCTTAATCTTTTATGCTGAATTATTAAATTATTAATGTATGATAAAATAAAGATAAAAATGGATATGACTGATCATCACATATGATTTGATGATAGTGAACGTTGCTTATCAAACACAGTTGAAATTTAGAAATTCTTTGCTTGCCAATGTGATAAAAGGGTTTTAAATATTATTCATACGCTTTTATACTCCGAAATTTCACAATTGATCTTACACAACCATCTCGTTTCATAGTTTTGTGAAGCATAAATATTGTTATATTTGGAAAGAATTTGTTTACGTGTGGCGATTGGATTAATAAACCATGCCCGAGCAGTTATAGAGATCATGTCGTTAATTTCGAGGTATATTCTCTATATACTTGCCATTGAATATACACGGACAATTAAGTTTGCAAACGACGTTCCTGGTACTTTACCAGGGTTGTAGATGAGTAGGTGGGGAGTATCGCGTGAGAGGGAGAATGTGAAAGAGGTAGGGTGAATTCGCCGATGCGTTGAGACCAAAAAAGGACGACTATCGCGGCCGCAAATCGGCAATTGTTGGTTGGTGCTTTTGGAGTACTTCTGTATGGTAACATCGACCCAGTAGAAGCGAGAGTTAGCAATAACCGCTGGTGGAGTCATTTACGATTAACCGCCAGTTGAGTGCCCGCGGCCCTATTACAGTTATATATACCAGGGTATATATATTCACTGCTGCTTTATTCGAGCATACCTTCGTAGGTTATTTGAGTGCGAATATCTCTACGATACATAAAGCTTCAGACTCATCTCTGAATTATTTATTTGCCTTGGAGATTTCATACCTCATTTGTTTCTATTGAAATGAGAAAATTCTTGCAATATGTATATTGACTTTTTTATTCTTGTAAATTGTCGAGACAACAAAGAAAAATTCAAACATGCATAAAATATTTTTGTATATTTGTGGAAATTAAATATTGATGTCATTGAATCGTTTATGAACGAAGTGGAACCACAATTTATCAATGTCGAGTGTTTCAACTTGTATCATTCCAATAACTTAGATTGGAGCATATAATATCGCTCTGGAACGTTTCAAGACATTCCTAAATGCTAATTTCTGAATACCTAACTGAATCAGTTGAAATCAATTCTTTAAAGATTTCTGGTGGTGTTGTTGGAGTGATATAACTAAACCCATGAATTTCTCAAATTTCTTCAAATTGAAGATCATCACAGTCATTGCAGCAGAGAAGAGCATAACTCACGACATTGCTATCAACTCACGGCCGAGTGACATTTCCGCAGCATGCGAAGTATATTTGAGCAAGTTTTCATTTCAACACTGCCACAACAAATTCGAACTTTGTTTGAAGTGATCACAAATATAGAAGTCCCAGATTCATCGGGGACTCAGTTCACTTTGCTTCAACTTATTACCTGCATAGAGTTGAATGTCAAGTATGCTGAATGTCTAATTTTCCATTCATATGAAGACATCACGTTAATATTCGCCGCTGAAGATCAAGCTCAACTGACACATGACTAGTTTCGTACCTAACACATGAAGAAGTACTGTCAAATGTTTAACGCCATTCTGAATGCAGTCTTTCCATTTTCTACACACTTCCAAACATGTTAAATTCTATATGAAGAGCACTGGATATTTGAAGACTTGGGAACGTAACTACAATGTTATCAATGGGAAATTACACTTTGGATAATACACCTGAAATTGCAGTATAATTGTGAATGAAACAGTGAGATAGAAACGGACATTTCCTTTGAATGGTCAGATTAGTTGCTTGGGGACTGAAAGCTTGGACCGCTATTCTTGAGATTGTTCAAACATTATCTGCCCCTAGAGAGAATAGTGATTGTTATCGGAGAATCAAGTGGTCAGAATATTGATCCTCTGTCTTCGAGAAAATCCAGACAAGTAGCAGTTAGGAAGATAACTGGTTTCCGTCGTTCCTAACTATTTTGAAAAAAAAAATACGTTGGTTTCTTCCAATAGTTGAAAATATCACAGATATGTTTGTCACTGGTGGGGCAAAATTGCTTGGTACGCTCGCATCAATATTCGATGAATGATCAACTTTAAATTATAAATAATTATTGGTTGAGAATGCGAATGAATTTAAATTGTGCAATGGTACTAAATCATTTTCGTCGTATTCCCAGAAGTTTAGTTTGACCTACATAACATTCAAGATAAAATACGAAGAAGTCACGAGTTGAATTTGGAAACACCATGTTTTTCTGATTAGTTTTAGGTGATGCATATTTGCATATGTATAAATATTCGTATAAATAAACGACAGGAAGAGTCCGTAGACTTGCCACTAAGTATGAGTCAGAATGATAAAGAAATAAATCTCCTGTATATTCAATCTGTGATTCATATTTGTTCATCTGAAATCTCAATTCATTTTATCTATCCAAAGAATTGTGACGAACATATTTTTCCGATTATACTTGTCACACATACGTTTCAATTACATTCATTCTGTATGTCTCTTTCTTCCCTTTCCTCAACTTCTTGATGAACAATAGAAACATAGACAAAGTTTCGAATCGTGATTCTATAATTGCTAGAAATAATATATTAAAGATTGCGACGAAATTTCTGGTAAAAGCACCACAATGGAAAATATCACGAAAAACAATCGCCGAATCGTATTCACAGTATCTCTATATAACTGTATAAGAACTCAACATTCATCGCCAGCATATTGTCATAGTCATGAATTGCATGTATATATATACTGTCAAAGTAACGATACACAAACATCGAACAATCTCGCGGACATATCTAAATTTCCAAGTATGAACAACCGTTCACATCGTCCATTGTACGTTGGTTCAACATTGCTTTTGTTAGTATTCAAGTCAGGCAACCATACACTGGTGCTCATTCTATCTCTGCTATACTGACTCAACCGCTCTGCGGTTTCATTCCACACCTCTTTCCTCTTATTTCTGTCATCTTTGTTCACGTTTACATGAGCGTGAGAAGACGTAAGAGGCAGAAGGGAGAAAAAGGCAGGAAAAATAGAAAAAGTAAAGAGACAAAGACTCATCATCCCATTCTGCAATACTTCAGTTTGAAAAAAATAATCCAAACTGAGTACGACATTGATGGCGATGTCACGTTTCCAATGTGACAACGTCTTCCTCCGAATCCTAGACTTCCTATCGGAGTTCTAAATTTGTACTGAAATAAAGAGCTGTGATATCGAGAAAATATATATGTATAGATGTATGAATCTACGAAGAGAATAGAGATGACATGATACATACTGTGCTATTGCCAAGCATCGATTCACATTTTCCATTCATCAGTATCATGTTATAGTTTTCTTTTTCATTTTATCTATATCTTTTTTTTCGATCACGTTGTCTTGCAGCCCTACAAGAGACATTTTTCTATGATTTTCATTTCAGCTCAAGCCACGATAAGAATGACATATGATTCGAATGATAACTCGATGACTCTTGTTTGTTTACATAAATGATGTAATGATGTCACAAGCTATATTAGGTTTATCACATCAATAGATATTCCGAAACTTTCGTATGCAAAATGTATTTCCGTCAAGGTAACAAATTGACCCATCCCTCCAGTTTCCAAATTGACCAGGACAAAGAGAATACATATAAATGCCAACTGGAAACAAGCGACGTATAATTTTCCCGAGTGCATTGCCTTGAGCGGTAGTTCTTTGTGTTCAAGCCCATCAACTTGTTAGGTAGAGTTTCTGCCGTCCATATCATGGTCGAAAATGGCTATGTATGATGTGGCCATTCATAATACCCTTTTTTTTCTCTGTCTTCGATTCATCAGGGTTCTAACGAGTTAATGAATTTTCTCATGAATTAAAAGCCTCGGTTGACCTCGTCAATCTACGGAAATTCTGATCAATTATGAGTGCAATTAAGGACAATCTCTAAAAATGAACTCAACAAAGAGATTTATCGAATTGTTGACTTATTTAAATTCTTCAATGATTTTTCACAATATGTGAGCTATTTATACGAAGTTGGGGAGTTTCTCTTAGAACAATTCAACTAGCACAATTTTGGTAGGTATAAGTTATCACTTAACAGTGTTACATTATTAGCAACACTCTAGCGTTGTAAAAAGATGAAGAAGATCAACTAGAGTTTCTTCTTCATAACAGTTGTCATATATATGGATGATTTGGACAATTAGTGAAAGAATTGCAGTTACTTTTCCACAAACTCTGTTATACCATAAATTATAAGTTGTGAGTTGAGTTTATTTTGCAACCACCTGATTCAAATTTTTTTTCGTAGGATGCTTTACGTTTATCTCATGTCTTGATTTTACATATCGAAACTGAAGCATCAAAGATGCCGAGTAATTCTTTAGCAGTTTATGTGGAAAATATCGGCAAAATATTTTGAACAATGGAACTATTCCTTTTGCTGAAAACTCAGAATGAAAAACTATCATCAGACAATAAACACTTTTCCATGCTGATACTTCAAAACTGTCACTCTCCTCTCTTTTATCTAGTCATGATAGTATGAATCCATTGAAAAAGTTTCTTTTCGTCTCTTCCTCGTATTGTTTTAGAATGCCCGCGATAAAAACCTGTGGTTCAATTGAATAACAATTTCTACGTTTGTTTACACATGTCACGTGTTCACCAATGTCGATAACAAATGTAAATGTGTTTTGAAAACCATAGTGATTATTATGACTTCACGGAATATTTCATCAAGCGAAAACTGTTCTTCTGTAGAATCTTCATAAAAATGTTCGTACAGACGAAATTTAAGACAGAAATTTAATGACATCAAAAGTAGAATAGAAATTCTTTCACCTATATTTTTTGCCATTATCATTTTTTTATGGGTTTAAATGTGGCAGACATTTGGAAATTTCTAGAATTTAAAAATAAATGAATAAATTGTAGATAGAAAAAAATAAAGAAATGCTCGTGTAAAGAATTTCAAAATCTGTAGGAGCATATTCTCAGAATTCCATTATCTCAATTATTTTGCTCTCTATTCATGACTCAAAAGTGGTCTCATGTCTGTTGAATTTACACCCGTATTTTTTTTAGAGAGGAAACCATCAAAAATTCTGTGAATTTTCTTTTTCTTTTTCCATCTTTCCCCTGGTCTTCCCTCAAATTCTTGAACTGATCCTACATACGTAAAGACAAAGTTTTGTTCTCGATTGTAGTTACGATTATCACCAGGAACATCAGAAGATCCTGGATGTATGTTGGAAAATTATCGTACAAATTACTTGCACAGCTTGAAGTGATTTGGCACTCGATAAATAGAATTGATTGACAAATCAGTCGGTAGAGGATGCGTAATCGAGAAATACAATGGGCATGCACATAGCTGCGTATTTAGAACGGCTATTGATGATCATTTTGATGATTACGTGGTAGAAGCGCAATTGAGGAGGAAATTGGACACTTCAGGAAAGTCATATACGTACAGATTCTCGAACATGATAAAATCGGTTTCTAGCCATCTAACTCGCTTTCTCTCTATTTCTCTTCCACTTCTATCGCCAATGCCAACCGCAGAATACAAAATTAATAGACAGAAATATCTTGTAACAATAAACAATCAGATGTATAAAATTCACTGAGAGAAGAGATTATAAACATTGACAAAAACTGATTTGGACATAGTAAATTATCTCTACATTTGCAGCTACAATAAATTGTTCATCCATATGATCAATTATAGCAAACATATATTGTTAAAATATGACATAAATTTATGGTCAGTTCGGAAAACAGGTGGAGGCTTTTTATCGAATAAGCATTCATCAGTGATTGGGGGGAATGAAACTAAAAAAAAAACCGGAATAAAATTGAAAAATCAGATAAGAATCAAAATATCCTCATTGATCACTTATGGTCATTTATTATAGTCAGTTATGTGATTAAATTCAAAGATATATTTTTTTTTTGCTCATAAAGGTCCAAACGAATTACAATTTGCTTGAAAGTGTTTGGATATGATCAGTATCACAAACGAAAAAAAAGCAACATCAGTTGATGTCTTAGTTTTGAATTGGAAATGTCACGTGTATTAACGAAAGCAAAAACATATTTATACCCGACAAGGTTCATTGAATATTAATGTATTCTCAATCCACCTGGATCAAATTAAAAATTGGAAACAAATGAAGGTAATTTATAAGTCACATTTGCTGGCTAATTTTCACAAAATATTATTAACTATAAATAGGTACCACTGAGAAAGTTTCAACAGATGCATTTATGTATATTCAACAAATTCTCCACTCAGTTTGGAAATGAATTAAAAGAATAAACTGAATGGCTACAATTAAATCTTCGTTTTTGGATAAGTGATGAAAGTTAGTAGGTTACTGGGTGTTTATTTTCATTTCACATTCACGTCCGTTAACGTTCAATTTTGATGCAATCTTCGCTTACATTTGCATATTCGATCGCCTTAAAATAGTGAAATTTTGATTGAGAATGAGTTATGGATGTCCAGATAAGTTATTGATGCACAATAAAGGCGACAGAAGAACTGTTTTTTCACCTACACAGTAATATACATCATAAATTCATACGATATTGGTGTACACACAGAGAAGTTTGTAAAAAAAGTGGTCGTCTAATGCTGTATCGGATTTCAAACTTTGAATAGTGAATGATAACTATTAGTATTGTACTTGAAACGACATCCAATCATCTTCCAAGAACTTTCAATTCTTTGATGATTTGTTCCCAGAAATGTTCCCAACATTTACTGACACATTTAGTATAATAAAAACCTTCTCTTCGTCGATTCTGTTTGTCTCTACATTTTATGAACAATCTCACTTTGTATCAACTGATGTATCGTTCTCTTTCTCGTACTCTAATTACTTTATATAGCATCTAGAATTCCTCTACACAATGAATCGCCTGACCTCAGCTTCGATCCGTATGCACTTACAACATTCAATCCATTCCGAAATTAAGAATACATATATATTAATAGATTTTCTGCAACATTCGCATGGACATTGAAAAAAAACTATGTGAAAAGTATGCACGAAACGGAAAAAGAAACAAAGAGATGGAACCGAATGAACCGGCACGAGTTATAGCTCAGTTGAAAGTCCATTCAATTTCGATGAGAGACTATTGTTTTACCAAATTGGAAACAAGAACTGTGGGCAGGGAAAAAATAGATGTTCTGGCGTGTAAAATTTGTGTGAGTCCTTTTAACAATTATGAAACAATTACATAATATTCATTCGGTCAGTATTGGAACTCGAACCTTGAGGTGCACACAGATGCTATTCCACACCAGTAAATAGGTTACATCAATGCTGTCAGTTTCCATATCGATTTTGATTGTAATTATTATATATCGCTTTACATACATGAAATGTCGGAGCAGTTGGAAATTCATGTGCACCAATCATACACCTCATACGTTTGTCTTTGATGCTGCGATTCGCAAAACTGAATCTTGTTTAACTATGTTATGTTTGGTCTGTTAACTTTTTGTTTGCTGAAGTCAAGAAATGTCTTCAGAGATTCACAATTACCAATTTATGATTCTGGTGATAATTCTTTCTCTTATTTTATGTGTATTCTGAATTTCTGTATTCAGATAATCGAAAAACTGATGTTGATTGAGGAAGATGTGATGATTCAATTGAGGAATCAAGTTCAGATATATTTTTCATGTATATATATAAATATATTTTGACATCTCAGCTTACAACGTGACCTTTTCTATCACTTCCGACTCTGTAGAAGCTGCGGAATTCCAGTCAAAGACGTCAAACACGAGTCGAGATCAGATACGTTCCTCTGTGTCTTCCTCTCTAACTTCCGTGGAATCCATCAAGAAGAAAAGGTGGAAAGTGTACTTCGCTATCAGGATTTCTTCGCTTGTGCGAAATTTGATCACGACAATAAAAAAGGCAACTTCAAAGAATAATTTCTTTCCTAAACAAGAAGCATCACACTCTCATTACATTCAGCGTTTCATTTCTCCTTTTCATTTCAATCAGCGAGAAGAACAGAAGTGGTCACAACTATGTAACATACGAAAAAAGTATTCTGCGATAGTTATAAATTCTCTGTAAATTGAAAAATGTTCTGAGAAAAAAAAGTATTCGTGCATGAAACTTTAGATATGATGGATAAAAATACCAAACAATTATATGAATCGAATAATTTAGTTTTGGATTCTGTAATGCAGTATCCTGATTTCCGGAATTAGTCCGTCCGTCTCCAGCGAATTTCGACGATTTTATTCAATAGTTTAATCAAACGATTCAATAATACAGATCTCATTTTCCAAAATTTGCCATATAAATCATAAAATGTTGTAATGCTTATAATTTTCTCGAAATTGTTTCATTTAATAAAAATAACTGGAAGAAAAAATGAATCTTTGACAGATAGGAATGAGAAATATTATTCCGTGATTTGGTTCGAAGGTCCTCACGTGTAAGCTGTTGTGGCTGCTTGGCAATATTCATAGCGTATGTTCGATTAAAGCAACGGTCTCGTTGAACACGTGCGTGAAACTGCTACCGCGTGCCACCATCAACCCCATCCCGAACAATATTCCACCATTATACTCCTCTTCATATACCAACTACCCACCCACTCATTTCAATCTGAATCCTGCGCACATCGTAGTGCCGACGCCCTTCCGTATATCTGATTTCTGGCCCCGATATTGCCCGGGATTCGCACCAGATTTTTATTTAATTAGTGCATAATTGATCCAACCATCGATAAATGCTTGAAAGTTTCTGAATTTATAACAAAAGTTCCTCGTGGAATATTATCAAACCTGACAAATATGTTCTTCATTTTATCAGATAACTAACGAAAAAATACCATATTCATTCGAACTTTATTGGAGGAGCATCCTGGAATCTCTCTAAATTGCCAATTTATGAAATCAGCGAATGTATACTGAAGAAAAATAATTGAAAAACACAAAATTCAGAGGTTTATCATTGCTAGTGAATAAAATGTGCGAGAAAAGAGAGGAAAAGGGATGAATAATGGTCAGTATATCGATCAATCAATTTGACTGCATATAAACCTGTCATGGGCATGTAAATTTTTTTTTTTTTTTTCACAATTTATATACATATATATATTTCCGTTTCACATTTCGTAAAACTCTCGTTGAGCACTCGTTCCATCAATTCCATTCACAACCTCCCACTGGTAAATACATTTTTTTTCAAAAATTTAAAATTCATCTGTTTCATTTATTTCCTTTTGTAATAACACGGGATTTGTAATATGATTTTTATGGTATAATGTCTGTTGTTAGCAATACGAATATCCCGTGAATGATTTAAAAATGAGAACAAGATGTTGCCATTCTCACTGGTCGTTATTTTGACCTCGAAGCATTAACACCAACACTGAAATTCTAACCAGCAGATACGGTAATGTATGCAATTGGGCCAATGTATATAGGTTGCAAGTAGGAGGCTTCTCTACACACATAAGTAGATATCTAGATACGAATTTACATGCAGATAGGACGGCAGATGTATACGTATATAATATTATTGTAGACTGTCTCTTGGGGCTCCTGCTTGATGTGTAGATCGTTGTACTTCCACAGAAACTTTATTTCAGGACGAAATGCGTCGTTTTTTTCTCTCTGCTATTCTATGCCACTATGATTCAATTGGAACTGTACCACAATTTGATAAACTAAATGGAGGGTAATAATAAGTCTTCAAGAATGGAATATTTTCATAATGGCAGTGGAAGAATGAATTTTTACTTGCACAATGATTTTAAATAAATATTTTCAATATAATGGAGACTTTGGTGGTGATGTTATTTTATAGTTTGGTGAGTGCTAGAATAATATTTGAATAAATTGAAACTGATTTGGTTTCGTTTCGATTTTGCAACTTTAAATGGAAATTGTTCGTTTTATTTCAATTGTTGTTTTAATTTGTAATTATGTGGGATATATCGCATCGATTTTTTGTTCTCAGTATTAATTAGTGATGTTGTCAGTTCAGTTTTGTAATGATTCAAATGCAACTGATTTTCCTTTTCAATCGAGCACGTTCTAATGAATTTTGAGAGGGAATTAAGTTCACGAAGATTCATCTCTACTTGACCCCATCGCATTGCTTTGTTGTACTGCAGTTGTTTTCATACCGCACAAACTTTATAGCCATATCTATTCATCGGCGAAAGAAGAAACTGATCGTTTACAAGTCCAAGTGAATTCCAATCTTCGATACTATTTATAAGTGGTTGATCCTACATTGGGTCAACAGATCAAGAGTATCCAATTGTCAGCTTGGAAATAATGGTGGAGCAACTGTTATTTTGGACTGTCAAGGGAATTCTGTATCACATCAGTCCATTTCATCAACTCTCACAATTCCCCTGATCAAAGAATGTTACGAAGTTTTAGACTTAAACTTCCAATTCAAGTGACATCTGTTGGACTATTGAGTAGTGCTTCAAGCTTAAAAGCAATTCCAACCTTCATTTTCGAATCAACAATGAGTTTTATTTTTAATGCAGTTATACAAATAGTCTTTACAGAATTTACCAATTTTAGAAGGATCGTTGTAATTTTGTTCCATCAAATTTTCATGTCAAATCGGTGTTGAAATGTCACTTTTCTTTTCAGTTTGCCCGACGGTTTCGTGCCAAATTGTACTCCGCAGAAATTGTCTCTGCCACTAAATTGGTCTTCATTATTTTCACTGAGTATATTTCCTGAACATGGGCTAATTTTTACTGCTGAACAATGCTCTTTGTGGTATAAACGAGCGGCAATCAAAACATTATGAAGAGGATTCTGGATGAAATGAGATTGAATGAAGCTTTTTTTTGGAATGTTCATTTTCATTTGAATTCTCTGAGGTTAAAAAAAAAAGAAAAATAATTTTCATTGTAATGAAAGTCCATTGTTGAATCGAAAACTATTGTTTGTAATAATAAAAAAATCCAGACAATAATGTTCATGAAATAGCCGGAATACGATGTCTAACTATTGTTACCCGTGAAATTCACAACGATTTCGCATAACCCGTTATTTGTAAACACAATGGGTAAAACAAATCAAAAAGTTCATCATCATTTGTACAGGATCTCAAGCTTCATTGAATTTCATAACTTTCAAATCTGTTTTTTGTTCTTGTCGGAACCACAAACTATTCCAATAATGGCTCAGTAAAATTCTGAGAATTGATTTCATTCGATTTCGAATATGAACATCTAAAAGTTTATATATATTTCCAAATCCAACTTCTTAAGGTATGGATAATTTCAATAACGTCACAATAAAAAATCACAAGCAGCTGTACGGTCTGATATTGGATATCAACATTCATGAATTCCCAACCAACATTTGAATTTCATTTCCGACTGCTCAGAAACTGAATTGATTCCTAAATTTCATGGTGAGTCCAATATATACAGTATTTTTTAAAGTACGTAATTTGAGAAGGTCTTCTTCAATATATCATTACAACACTTAGAATTAAATTAATCAGATAATTAACATAAAAATCTCCAATTTTATTGTGTGCATTGGGATATTGATCGGAATTTCGCTTCGATCTGAAATTCGTTTTCCACACGGCAAGTCCGTTAAGTAAAGTATTTCACTGGTAAAAAAACTTTTTCATTTCTTTGCAATTCATTATGAACTCAGGACCACAAAAAATAAATGTTCCAATTTAAATTGGACAATTGAAATCCCCGCAAAATTAAAGGATAAACGTCAGAGAATAAGAAATGTTTTCGTTTGAGAATACATTTAAAGTGAGAGCACAGTTCATCTACTTGTACAATTCATTCTGGCTGTCTGTGTCCTCATGTTGCTACAGAGTCACCGTAACGTCAACGTGCAATCAGCAATGCGTTAACCCCTTCACCCTCTCCATTCTGTTCTCCCTGCCACCACATTCCCTCTCCCAATGCAATCACGCTCCATTGTGTTTCGCGTAAACCTCACTATCCTCATCTCACCCTGTACCCAGCATATTGAGGCACCTCATTCGCATGCAAATGTCCTTGGGTAAAGGCGAATATCTCTGATGCAGCTTACTTTAGATTAAACGTTGTCATATATAATTAAAATCTACTATGATTTATTCAACACTCACCTTTTGATAATTCGATGCGACTAGAAGATACTTTTGGTCAGACGATAATGCATAGTCAAATACCAATTGTGGATCGAGCGCCTGAAATTTACGAGTGAAAAACTTATTAGGTCAATTTATTATGAGAGTACGTTAGAAAATAATTCGTTAATGAAAATCTCTACCAAGTGAGCGAATGAAAGAAAAAATAACTTCCTATCGGGAAGTTAATAACTGCAGTAGTTGCAGAATTGGGTAAATTGTTTTTTTTTGTTTGTTTGTTTTTTTCATTAAATAATGAGGAATTGGACGGATTTATGAAAGTTTCGACAAACATTTTCACTCTTTTGCTGGAGATCTTTCCATTTTATTTTATTTTACTTTTTACATTTACGTTCATTCTCTATCGGATTAATTCGATTTCCTTTCACTATTGTGTTTTTTGTTCCCTATTCGAAATATTGCACGACAATTCAGTTTTTTAGCCACGACCTACGGCAATTTTTTTTTTCTATCAACTCAGTGTTTCACTGATGATTTCCCCAGTTTCCACTAGTATCTGTATATACGTATATGAGAACAAGCGTCGAGGGCCTGTCGGTCGTTTCGGGCGTCCACGGAGAAATTAACGTCGGCAGCTGCCTTGCGGCAGTAATTAGACGCTATACGTGGCATTGGCAAAATTACTATACGATTGTTTATATATAACGTGTGCGCATATCGTATCAGGGAAAATTTTCAAGGGGGAAAGTGCAAGAATAAGGGCAGAGAACAATAGATAACGAAAAAAAAATCTCATATTGGCTAGAAGCTAACTGCGGTCGCGTTTGAATCATTAAAAATGTTGAAACGCCGATCATGAAGAGTGATCCGCGATGGAAAGCCCTCACTTGAATTCTGAAGCACACCCGTAGTACTAAACGTTCCGAGTATAATATTTTGCATGACGAGGATTGAATTAACCTCAATTTAAAGTTCCTCAATCAACTGATATCCAGACCTTGTGAGTTATGTCATAAAAATGATCATGATGAGAGATATTTGTTTGCAATCTGTGATGTTGCTTTTTTATACTTCCACCTAATTTCTGTTGCGATAATTGCGGTTGAGTATCACCCCCATGTTCACAGATGGGAATTTATCTTTGAGAAAGAAGGTTTGCGCAAGGATAAATTTTATTTCTAATTTAAATGCAAATTTTAGAGCCTCGATCGAGACCGACATGTTTTATTCACGTTCTCTTTTGAAAAAATTAGGATACAAACATCGACTGCATGGGTTCTCGAGTTCTTATGATGGAGGTAGTAGCGAACAAGTGAATGCGCTATGGAATTGGTGACTTTGCATGGTAAGTGATGTCACATATTATTTATACAAGATATTACTTGATTTTTATGTCGTAATGATTTGTGTGACAGAACTGTGAAAACTTTTGTTTTTAAGCCACAATCTTTTTTTCTCTCTGTACTGCATTAAACTTTAAAAAGCAATTTCTTCAATAATCAGAAAATGTGTGCTTCGATTATCCGCATTGACCTTTTGTAGTGAATTGACGTGTCTTACAAATCTGATGTTTAACAACAGTTTAACTTTAATCAAGTTGATTAAAGGAAAAGTATTTCATGTTGTCTGAAAAGCGACTCTCAACACGAATTGTTATTATAGAACTGCAGTTATAATCTTTAAATGTGCAATGAATAAAAGTTTTTCTTATTTTTCAAACTACTTATTACTCTCATGTTCCGACATTTTAGAATATAGGCAAATAAAATTCCTCACCGGATGTGTAGAGTTCAGAATTATCCTTGACGATGACGCGGTGATATTGTAGATCATTATATTCCCATGCTGATCACGATAAAGAATTTCATCATCTGAAAAACAAATAGAAATACGATACATAAATAAGCATATGTTGATGGAAAATCATACGAAGTGTATTTTCACTATTTACTTATATTCGTTCGTAAGGTAAGCAAAAGCTCTCAACGATATCTCAATAGAGTAAAGAAAAAAATATCAAGAAACTCGACAAGTGCTAACACTGAGCCAAATTGAACACTGTGCAAACTTCTTTCTACTTGCATTTAAACGAATGGGACTGATCATTTTCAATCCTAACGAGCGGATTATTTTTTGTTTTTTTTTTTTTTTTTTTTTTTTTTTTTTTTTTTTTTTTTTTTTTTTTTTTTTTTTTTTTTTTTTTTTTTTTTTTTTTTTTTTTTTTTTTTTTTCATAGGTTGAATAATCGATAACGTACGAACAAAGCGAATTTAAAGATGTTGATTCTCGAATTGTGGGAGGGCAGATGTGAGAAATGTGCACCTTCGTCAATAGCCTGGTGCACATATAGTTTACATGAACGTGAAAGAAGTCGGTTGAATAAATTTTCCCGATTTCGAATAACGGAACTACGAGTCGAATAATCAATCTCTGTGCAGGAAGTTTGTAGCATAAGTCAATATTTGAATAGTTAGAAAACAATATAAAAGTTTCAATGATTTAGAATGCACCAACATTCACTGCCCGGTTTGTTCATGTATTCATTGCAGTTACGAGCGTAGGATTCTTCAACACTTCTGGACCGTGCTACCCCCAATTCACATTAATCGTAATCCCTTACGCGACCAAACTATTTTCGGTTTATCTTCGATGCTGATCTTCCAATACATCGTAAATCATCCATCATTTGACACATATTAGTATCATAATAATTAAATTTGAATGAATAAAAAAGTGTCTCGTTTTATTTCCCATTGTATTCAATTATATTCTTATAACATCATTGAAAAATGATAATCGTCATTGTATAATAAGCAGTAATTATCATAAAGACATTGTAAGTGTGAATTGTCGAACAAATGTGCCACTCTCTTTGTACTATTTATTACATTTTGTCCTTTGGTACATTTGATTATACCCATTCTATGCAAAGGATTGATTAGCACATTTCACGTTGGTATTTATTTCATCAAGGTAACGGTATATTCCACCCTCAAATATGAATTATTTGTATAATTGTTTTGGAAAATGTGAATAATGTATATTCTTCACATTTTTCATAAGCAACGAGGCATCATTCATAATTCCTCTATCATCAACCAGCCTCTTGTTCCATCTCTTTTTAGAAGATGCAAAATTACTATGACATGAAGGCATCAATGTAATCCATTCCTATCTATTAACTTAATTACTAGTCAGTATTATCCAAAGATCCAGTTTGTCATTACCATTGCAGTTGTATCGAAATGAATTTGTTCATGATATAAACTGTCACAATCAATCATATCTAGAACTGATAATTGAAAAGTAAATTGTCAGAGACATTTCTTCAAGACCATTCAATTACACAATCTACGCACAATTATTGAATAAAATATCTGAGAAATTAAAATAACGGATGAAAGCTTTTAACCTTAAATAGAATAAAGCAAAGTTATCATTTAATTTACGTAGATAAAGAACGGGATACATAGTGAAAATGTGAGTGATAGGATTCTATGGATGTATACAGATGAGATTGAATTCCTATGCAATGTTGCAGCTTCACTGTAGCCCCTTCAGTCACCAACTAAACCGTCGATAAATGACGCGTCCGACATTGACTGGTATTGTGTAGGAAGAGGGAAATCGAATTCACACGCACCATTCATAGTATCCGGATATTAACGCGTGGAGTTTGCACCCGCGAGAGTAAATATCAAGAGTATTGTTCTACAGAGTGTGCAGACATAAACACATATGCATAGCGATGAGCGCTCGAGACAATGAATTTGTTCCTACCATCACTTTGCACAAACTGCATGTTTTGATCAATTCCAATTTCAATTCAGAAGCCGGAAGGCCTGACCTCGAAACACTGCCATGACTAGTTCCTGGACAATCGCGTTCACTTGGAATCTACTCTGGCACAGAATATCAATCAAATATCGATAGCAACTTGAGTGATACAAATTGATATCAAATACTAGAAGAAAAATGGCTTGTGGGAAAGTATTTTATGACAAAAGAGTAAATGTAATTTGTGTTATAAAACTAGTAAACTATAGAATTTCATTGAATTGTGTTATATATAATTAAAGGTTACATTTAATCACAATTAGACCTAGAAAAATTATTATTCCATTCGTTATATTCATTTTTTAATGAATCTCATTATATTCTATTCCATAGCGCATTGCTTGAGTTTATATTTCTGGCAAATTAGAGAAATGATTGTTATAAAAAAATGCACACAGTGTTGGAAATTTAAAAATTCATGAAGACATCAATGTCAAGTTGCCTCAGACGTAGTCAATAATGTTTACTCTATCCTTTCTAGAACTACACATCCATGCAGTGAAAAATTGTATGATCATGTGTTTTTTGGTGCAAACACCTATTTCAACTTCATATAAATTCCTGATGTATTCATACCTGTATGATCACATCACTGCCTCGCATACCGACAACTAAGATTCGATCTTATGTAGTTGACATTGACATGAAATGTCTTGACAAATATTATAGCGCAATATTTTTATGTCCCATGAGATTGCATATGAAAGAGAGACTGACATTGATATAAAAGAAGGAACCGATGTGAAGTGGAACAGGAAGACGCAGAGTGAAAGAAGCGACCCGTTCTCATATGGCAATGTAGAGAAGACAGGAGTCAGTATATAGAGCAAACTGGAGCCATACATTTTGGGGTCGATGACTATCAGTTTCATGCTGACAGCCGAGAATTGTGGATAAGGGTTGTTATGCAGGAAAAAAAATTGATGACAAGGGTATAGGGTCAAGGGACGTTGTGATGTTTCACTTATCTTTATTTCCGTATGGTGGCTATTAAGTTCATTTCCTCTGTTTTTTTCTTGTTTTCTTGTTTCGTTTATTTATTTATTTTCTTTTTCATTATTTTTTCAGCAAATAAGATGAAGTGGTTTTCGAGATGGATAATGAGGAGTGATAAAAATAGTAAGGAAACAAACTTGTGAAAAAATAAAATTTGTATATACATAGAAGTGTATATGTGTATAGTACGATGGTTAGACAACTAGAAAGTAATCCGTTGGTGAGATTCATTGGATTAGCAATCGTGTCCACAGCTGGTTGCTCATCTTACTCGCACCAGCAGCGACAAACTCCCGTTAACTTCAGCGCAACGTGCGGTTAATCGACGCTGAAGGGTCGTTTCAAACGACCCGGAGAGTAAAGAGAGATAGTGAGGATGGGCGAGATGGTGGGATGATGAGAGGGAAAGTGGAGAAGAGTGGGATGATGATACGGGGTGTGTGCTAACTTTTTGCGGTGATGGTTCCACAATTCGATAGACAGTTGATCGAGTTGTCGAGCAGACCACGTAAAATTATGGGACTACATTCAGAGATTAAATTGCTCCGTGTCCAATGACGATCATGATGCAGAATGAGAGGAGACAATTATATTATCGACAGGCAATATAATTTTGGGATTATTATTAAATTATCAATATAGAGATAGGTAGATAATGTTGAACTGTTTTGGAGTAGAGAATAGAATAGGCGATGACATTAATTAATTGAAAATTGTTGAAGAATTGATAAATGAATTTTTATTGTGGTATTGAGTATCGTTGAAATAACTAAATTCACCCCAACAACAAAAGTTTTTAAACGTTATACAGTATTTGCACAAGTTGATGTATTTCATTTTGTTTGTTGGTGTATTTGTTATTGACTCTTTTTCTTCTTTTTTTATACATTTTATTTTGTGCTCGCGCTCGCTCTCCCGGATCTCTCATTTCTATCGTTTCTTTCGTCGTCTCTCTATCAGAGACGAACACGGGGCCAGATATTCCCAGGTTTTCCGAATTTATTTCATTTTATTTACTTCACTTCTACTCCTAAATCTTCCATCAGTCCTCCCTGTTCGTTGTTTTCGCATCGACATGTCTCTTCATGTTTTTATTCATTCCCTTTTTCGAATGTATTTTTTCATCCAGTTTTATTTTGTATTACCAATGAAGTGTAGAGATAAAAAAATCAGATTGATAGATGGACGTTGTTGAACGATGATGAAGATAATGGAGGACGTGATGAAAATTATGAGGAAGCAATATTCCGATTAATTTAGAATTTGTTCGGTATATTTTGCATAGTTATTGCTTAATTTCGAGGGTGCGGAATTTCTTAAGTCTGTAAATATAATCCATCATGCACTGCAGTTAGAGGAATCACAAGCAGAGATTATTATCAAAGTTGTGAGTTATTCCAACAACAATTCAAATGTTTTGAGTCAAAATGCTATCAAAATATTTCAAATATCTGCGGCATAGCACTATAATATCTTAAAATATTCCCTCCGAATTCATTTGCATGAGATAACTTGTAGTTTACCCACTGGGGCAGAAGGTGTAGGATTTTCCAAAAGGGAATATTTGAAGTGTTAAAAAATGTAGAATTTGCTGTGATAATTTCTATCGTTCATGAAATACTTCTTCATTTGAATATAACTTTCAACATAAGCAAAAGTTTATATTTATATTTTAGACAGATAAAAATACCAATTGGTTGTATTTGATTTTTTTGATGAACAAAAATAGAAGCAAGATTCGAACCCACAACCGTAACGACACTGTGACAAATTGGGTGGATTTGAAAAAATATGCCAGAGACTGTTTTAGTACTGAAGTGTTTTATGAATATTCATAGTCAGAGAAAAATATGATTCTACCAAGATGTATTCACCTCGTCGACCCCAAGTTCATATTTTATCTCTCCAGAGAAATCAAATAGATAAACTTAAGTAACTGCCCAAAGGGCTTCTGGCATAGTCCTTTGCGCGAGATATTTTCAAGTAACTAAGTTACATTGGAAGAACAGTATTAAACATTCAATCACATGCAGATCTACACAAACATCAGTGAAATAACACAAAATAATCAAAATAAAAAATTATTTTGTGTGGTAAATCGAAAAGTACATCTTGTGATTTTTTTTTTGTTGGTTTCCGTTCATTCGTTTGAATATACCAGAATTTTATTGGAAGGATGAAATATAAAAAAATGAAAAACGTGAGGGTGAAAGAGCGTGACATGTTAGAGCTGATATGCAATTTCAATATTGATTTGACATGAAAAAAAATTGATTTGAAGTCATTAGGAATGAAACATTGAGCATGTAGTGCCCACGCTTTTCTATATATTGAATGGGAAAAAAATTCAACGCACTTTCGTCATTGCTCATTCCTGGAATAAGTGTTGATTGATATATCCAGTAGTTTCTATCGAATACATCATTCATTCAATATTTATTGAAAGAGAAAATCTGCTCTTTTGGAAAACGTATTGGCTTTGGAAATACATTGCAGTTTTCAAAAGATCATAATGTAAAACGTAAATGACCATAGACATCCATCTCTATATATATAATAAAAACTTGCAAACCAATTCAGTTTCATTTCCGAACAATTTGTTAAAATTTTGAAGGTTATAAGTTATAGAAAAACAAATTTTAAGTAACTTCATTGAGTCAGACGTAATTAACAGACTTGAATGATTATAATCAATAGTTAAGTCAAAATGAAATGGAAAAAGTGTTGGCCCAATCGAGAACATTTAAAAATTTCATTTTTCGCAAGATGCCGAATCCGTTTCGATAAATTTCAGGCACTTGCTCGAAATTGAATACATCTGAGACATTCTGTGTGAAATTGCTATTGAAAATCCCGTCATTATCTGAACGACATGAATTTCCAATATATTTCATCAGTGCTCCAAGGAGCCAAAGTATCTAAAGTCCTCCAAGTAAATTTTTATGAATTTTCCTCACCATTTGTTGGAAAAATTCGGTCCGAAAACAATGAATAGTTTTGCGTTTTCCATCACCATCTGTTTTTCAAAAACTAGAAACGACTATTTGATGAAAAAATCGGTCTACGGTAAGCTCGAAAGTTTAACTGAAGAACTGGAGAAGTCACCTGAATGAGCTCATGAACGAATCTCAAGACACATTTGCCAGTATCGAATCATTCAATTGAAAAAATTTGGTTCTGTCATGACAAATCAAAGTTTATTCTCACACAATCAATTCGATGATTTCCTGTTAATTGAATGTATGGTGTTCGCCATAAAGCACTGAACTATGATGGAGCGATTGGTCAAATCGATGGCAATTCATTTTCATCTAACATGCAAAAGATGAGATAAATTGAAATGGTGGCGCATAAAAATAAAATATTCCCAGAGGGTCTTGTTACTGAACAATAACAATGATGTGGACATTGGTAGGACGTTGCGAAGTGGGGAAGATCATGGGATATCTCTGTGTGTTTTCTCCCTTCGTCATTCTCTGATGTTTTTTTTTCTCTTCCTCCATAGCATCTGGTGGAATGAGAGGATATACTATAGCGCCACTATTTTGCCAACTGAAACGAGAATAAAATCCTTTGGGATCCAGATATTCACTCAAATATATATATATATATTATATTCCAGTGCTCCAGAATTCGAAATAATACTCGAGAGCATTCCCACAACCACCGAAAATTGTTGAATGCGGAATTTCATACGCGATCGTTATCCCGAAACTTTGAGTTGGAATGCGATCGTTAGGTCGGGACAGGCGAACGCCTCTTCGTTTCTCAAGTATTTCTGTCGATACCTCGTGTAGTTAATGAGATCTCGTTGACTATAGAACAGACATTTATATGATTTACATCTATCCTCACCTATTTCATCGTTGAATTGTGTCGAACTCAACAGTGAACTGACTTTAATCAATTTATCGGCTATGGAATAAATTTGATATTCGGATTTCCTTAATAATCTGTAGACAATTGGATCTTTTTTTTTTTCACTTTTATGTAAACTTTGTCGACTCATTGATTACTTGGGGCAATAATTTTCATAAGTTTAATCCCATCTTTTGTCAAATATTTTATTCCACTTCAGTCAATTAACTTAATCATTGATATCAATCTCGTTAAGATTCTCACACTGTAAAAATTTACGACAAAAAAACCATTCATTTCATAGTTATTCCTTCATTCTTTTGTGACCGCTGAATAAACTTTGTTCTGATTAACGAAACAAGGGTGCGACAGGGACAGATAAAGCAAAATAAAAAGAGAAGTTGGATGAGAAAAAGAGTGGAAGAGGGAAAATGGGAAGAGCCGAATGAATTTGTTGAGAATTTAAACGAGCGACACACAAAGAAAAACTTCTCTAACTGCTCTAGTGAAAAACGTAGTTGCGGAATGTGAAAAATAGTGGGGCAAAAAAAATGTACAAAAAAAAACAGGGGAAAAAAAACAACAAAGAAAACACAAGGGAGAGAGAGAAAGATTTTAATCTGAGAGTTTTGTCCACACTTAGAAAGAATTTCATCAACGCCATTATTCCCACTCACTTCTTTTTCCCACATTCCCGCAGGACTTTTAGTCCCAGACACAATATACTTTTATAACTCTTTTTTTTTGCCTACGATTCGTTTACTCTGAATCCCGAGTACTCGGTCCGTCTCTCTCGCCTGACCGAGCGATAATTGTTCATTCTCATTCGAAATTAAGTTTCACTACAATGTTTCTTCACATATTTAACTGCGTATTTTTTCAACTCGCGGAATTTGAAAAATGAGATTAAAAAACTTCACAAAACTTGTGTGATGAATGGTGACGAGTTAGTATGAATGGAAAAAAAAAATAAAAATAACTTACCACTGAGCCAAGTGCCATTAAAGCTTTTACTGGACAGCCAACCACTAAGCCACTCGTCTAAGGTGATGCTTGACGCAGTGGCAGTTCGAGGAGTTGCGGTATCACGACTACCAGTCAGGAGAATTATCGTCGCGATCAGCAAGGCAAGCACAACGAGTGCTAATAGTCCACCGGCCAGAAGTCGACGCCAATTCCGACGGTTGTTCTTCGTCATCAGTTCCTGCAACATAAAAAAAATTGCCTTCAACATCCTGCGTAGTAACAGTGCATTTCTATTTTTTCTTTCACCGCTTTTTAATGTCTCAGTAGGGATGACTTTATTGGAATTGAAGTTAGGGATTGAGTGGAAATGAAATACGACGTTATTTTTATATTGGACTTGAATAATATTTTTCATTGGTACTCCTGATATTGACATCTTCGGCTTTTCCATTTCCTTCACTTTGCTTTTTTTTCTGCTTATTTTTTCATCCATTGATTAACCTCCCGTCTGCGATTATGACTCTTCACAGTGCGAAATTATGTCTAGACCATGACGGTGAATTTATTCAAATATATGCCTGCATATTTCATTTTTTACACACAGACACAGACACGCTGGCAAGTCCAGATCTCCCTGGATATCGAAATCTTTTTTTCTTTACACTTCTTTTCACCATCCTTCTTCTTTTTTATCAGAAGGATGAAGTAAAAATTTGCATTTTTTAAAATATAATCAATGATTTTGTCTTTTGTATTATTTTGCGATTTATATGGTGGAAGTGAAGAGCTACATAATATAAATGAAAGTGAAATGAGGGTGCAAATAAATCATTTTTCGTGTTGTTAATGGAGTTGTTGGGAAAGCAGAAGCGATTCTGAATGTATTTCCTTCCTCGCAGTATATCAACCAACTTACACATACATGAAAACTTTTCATTGGGATGGACACATGCTAATGTACCGAACGAAATGGCGCCGCATGAACAAGGATTTTCAATGCTCCATCTCATTATTCTTATAGTATACATTGCGACGTGATTTCAGGGGAGAAATGCACATCGAATTATGGCTACCCAAAATGATACCGCGAACAACTTTTTATTACAATTAAAATAGTCACCCGCG
>JAPYZF010000388.1:0-89289 GCA_030523045.1 Meteorus cinctellus
GTTCACGCTGTTTTTTACTCTCCTATGAGTATAATAATAGGTAGAGTGGATAAAAGTGGAAAATTCACGACCCAGGCATAACTGGTGGTGACTGTACAACACGATAACGGCGGAATTCACGAACATAAATATGCTGCAATTATGAACAAATCCGATAGATGGCACCAGTGATGAAAAAAAAAAAAAAAAAAAAAAAAATTACCGACAAAATTACAAAGTTCAATTTCAGTTTACATGAAAATCCGTTAAATGGCGTTAGTGGTTTAAAACTACTCTCGACATCAAGTTTATTTTCGTCAGTAGATTCGCATAAGAATACACAATAAAAAATTCCACAAAGTAATATTCAATTATTTAAATACTACACATAAACATCAACAAAGAATGAGTAGAAAGGGTAGCTGAACAATGTCAACAGATTTTCATATACAAGTGATCACGGCGAAGGAAAATAACCTTACTCAATGTTCACAATACCAACTCAAATTCGATAATCCAATGTGTGTTATTATATCTATATAACAGGATGATCAATTCGAATAATTGGAGCTTTTTTATGGGGTTAGGCCTAGCATTGAGTTCGAACCTTTTTATAGGTTGTTGATCATTTATGCCATTATACATAATTCAGATTTCAACAATGACACTGTGTTATAGATTTGTTTCTATGCTTATGATGTTGCAGGCGCGAGTTTCATTATAAAGAAAAAGGCTTTATTGACACTTCAAAAATACGGCGTTCGTGCTGGAGCTGGTGGCCATGGTTACCTTCGTCAATGGATATGGTGGGCCGGACTCATCACAAGTATGTGGAACAGTTGATCTCAGTTTTTATGGATAATAGCTAAAGGTTTTTCTATAAGTTTGACCACTCCCTACAGAAGTTTTAATACATGAATTGTAATACGAAATTAATTGATAATATTCGCTTACAGTGGGTGTTGGAGAGGCCGCTAATTTTGTAGCATATGCATTTGCACCGGCTAGTGTTGTTACACCACTTGGAGCATTGAGTATTATTATAACTGCTATTTTATCATCAAAATACCTTAACGAAAAATTAAATATATTAGGTAAGGTAGGGTGCATTTTATGTATATTGGGTTCGACTGTAATAATTCTTCATGCACCGAAATCAGATGAAGTGGAAAATTTAGATGATCTCATTGTCAACTTGCAAAATGTTGGCTTTATTAGCTACGTCTGTATTTTAATTGCATTGAATATATTTATAGCATTTTATTGTGCCCCTGCATATGGTCATGAAAATGTTATTGTATATATTCTAATGTGTTCAACTTTTGGCTCATTAACTGTGATGAGCTGCAAGGGCTTAGGGATTGCATTGAAAGACACAATTTATGGTGAGACGAATCAAATGTACAATTTCCTAACGTGGGTATTTTTATTATCCATAATACTGTGTATTATGATACAAATGAATTATTTGAATAAGGCACTAGATCTCTTCAATATTGGCATTGTAACGCCAGTATATTATGTTTTTTTTACAAGCTTTGTTATAATTGCCTCGAGCATTTTATTTCAAGAGTGGAGACAAATGAGATTCGAGAATATTATTGGTGGCATATGTGGATTTCTTATAGTCATTGTAGCAATATTTTTATTGAATGCTTTTAAAGATATCAGTGTGTCATTGAATGATCTTACTCAAATGTCAGTATCAAAAAGCGAGAGCATTCGCTTGAGAAAATCCGAGCAAAGCAATATGAGTGATGAAGAAAATGATTTGCTGACTATTCCGAGATATGCATGACACATTGAAAAATCAACTAAATTTATTTAGTATATGAAGGATTCCAATAGATTTGCAGTCGATTCTAGGTAGAAATACGACGATGAAAAAATTTAATGCTCGATGAATAAGTCGATTCTCATGGCTGTGAATTGTTATTATATTCATTTGCAACTGCCTGTACTTATACATGTGATTATTCAAATGATTTTAATAAATGAGTATTTTTACACGTTATCATGAGAATCAATATCAGCTCACCTGTCCACCAAAGATACAGTAGGGAAATATAGGAAAATTATACGAAATAATGAAATAACTTAATATATTAACTAGTGGTGGATAAAAAGGAAGAACCTTTCAAGTAAAAATGATTGATACTCACAATTTAATGGTCACAATCAATCGATCACAGGGTAAGTGATGAAATGATTTAAGTAACACACAGCGTAATGTTAAATGACTTGGTAGTTATATAGTTATTACAAAATTAAAGAGAAGTAACAAAAAAATTATTCTTTTCCTTCGTCGCATTCAATCGTATATATTTACAGTCAGTTACATAGAAGGCATTTGAAGCTTGCTACACTGTCAATTTTTTTTTGTTTGTTAACATTTTCTTCCTTTTGGTTCATATTCGTAGATTGCATTACATATACACGCTGATTATAAATTTATTCAAATTTTTTGCTTGATCCATTTTATTATGATACTTTTTCGCCCATACACCTCGTGACTTTTTTTTTATTTATTATGTTCCAGGAAGGCTTTGTGTTTTGCATTCCTTGTTTTTTTTCTTCGCTTCTCAATTTTTGTTCTCGCCTGTATATTTCCCTTCCTTCATTATGGAATGTTTTTCTAGTGCACTAAATATATCAACTAACATAGTTTTTCTAATAATTAAAAATGAGTTCAGTCATTTACAACATTCTGCTCTGAGGACACTTCCGAATGACTACGTGAACTTTTCATTTCGTTAATTTGTGTACAATTACTATCATTGATGATTTCACGAAAAATAATACGTATTGATTATAAGTATATATTGAAAATAAATGTAGCAAAAAAAATTGTGCAGGAAATAAGTTTCGATATGTTTATGTGTTTTTAATTCGATAAATTCTCTCCCTTAAAAGCTAGATATAATTTACTATGCAAATTCATTCAATAAATATCAAGAGACAAAATTAAGCCATGAATTATTAACAATATATACCGATATAATAAATTGTAAATGACCAAATTGTTTTCTTTTTTCCCCATATGAGCAATAGTGCAAATCTTTGGTATAAAAATTATTTGGTAAGTTCACGTTAATTCGGAAGGCCATTTAGCAGTAATTACATTGATAATGATAATAATAATAATAATAATATTTATGTTAAGTGATGATGATACTTTGCCGAGGAAATACTTTGCAGGGAAAAAAACATTAACAACGATGATTCTTCAAGTATCAACAACATTAACAACATCGGTGTTATAGAATCTAATCATCACGTCCACATTTCTCGTATTCTTTTTTTTTCATAATTGTTATTTGTTTCTCCTTCACGATGCGAGACATTATATATTATTTAAATGTGCATACGTCGAACCTGTTTTCGTCACACAATCAACCGCCCAGACACTTTCGCCGAATGAATTTTTATATTTTTTTATTATTTCTATGCCCTCCTGTTCCTCCCCCCCCAATTAGTTAATTCCATTCATTTTATCATAACTACTTTTAGCATTCTTCTACTGTTTTATTTCCTACGCGATAGTAATTGTTAAATTGTAATAAGATCGACATCGTTTTTACGACACTTGTTCGAAGTCACGCCCAAGTATTATTTTCGTTTATACGTTTCATAATTATTTTCATATTGTTCATTTTTCTGTTAATAGTTGATCAAGCAATTATAACTTTATGTTTGTTTTATTCATCACTCTCGCGCACATAATTTTTTTTTTTTTTTTTATTCTCATCTTTAATAGTACTTTATTTGTTTAATGTGTCAGTAATTTTATTATTTATTTTTTGACTGCAGTTTATTCTGTTATATTCGTCTACGACCATCGATCGATCGTGATCGTATAATACAGTTGTGCGTTGAATCAAATGAACTCAGCATTTCTATTGCAGTCACAGTATTAGTATTAATGTTTTGTTGGCATGAATGATATTAATATAATGTATAAATAAGTAAAAAAAAAGAAGAAAGAAACAGAGGAAATACTGTTGCTTTGGACAAATGTGTGTATATGTACATACATACACATATAAACTCATAATATAATTTAATCAATTATTATACTCTGGGATAATGCGCTTGTTAATCGTTAGTTGCTAAATTAAATACTTCTAATAGTAAATTTTTGATTAGCAGTTTTTCTCTTAAATTAAAAGATAACAATGGCACCGCTTTTCATTATTTCGTCATTTGTTTTTGTTTTTCTTTCGAAAATGGTGAAGTGATATTGGAATAGAACAGAAGAAAAAGCTTGAAATAATACTGCAACTCACATCGAAAAAGAATATTTACAAGAGGCGTTATCAATATTCAATCAATCAAGAGAAGTTGCGACTGATCATTAGAAAAATGAAACATATGATAAATTGTACATTCTTAACAATGATATGCATTAATGTGACGACATTAGATTGTTATAGCTCATGATTAGATTTGTGGCTACTTACATAGAATGAAAAAACTGTCAACCTGATTTTACACGAATATTACCTATTTCGATTAATTAAAGGTCAAGCAATCGATCGACAGTCGAGCTTAATTTTTTTTTACTAACTCACGCCCTCGTATTATAAATATACAATAGCGTCACAAAATTATCGCGTACAGTTATGCTTATACTTGTTTTTTTTGTAATTCTTTCATTTTTCGGTATAAAATGCCCGTCATTTAATAAGTTATTTCAAAAACTTGGTGGTTTTTTTTTCCTTGTTACAATCGTCAAGCCAGTGGCCCCTTAACTTCAATATTATGAATGTAATCTCCGATTTATGAATGGTCGGTATGAGTATTAATCAATAAGAGATGTGAAATCTCAATATACCGCTCATTATTATGCATTTCATTACGGTAATCATTGAAAAAATTCGTACCAATGCTAATTAACGCGAATTCTGCTCTCAATCTGAGATAAATCATGTTGAGAAATCTAGAATCTCTATAGTTCATTTGCATATCTGTCATACCAATTCATCTACTATTCGGAGTATCGAAATTACGTACATGAAAGTACAGTTAAAGTGAATAATTGATAACAATGTATTTTTATATGAAACTTCCTGTATGTTAATCCATTAAATTTGTTTCTCTTCTCATCCACGTAATCTGTCGTCCCAATCGTCATATTTAAATACGGAATTCACTTAAAATTGAATTGATGGAGGGAAATGCAAACTTATAATGTCATCTTAAATATATCTCATCATTTTCCCAATAAAAAATGAAGACTGTCATTCCCTAATACCGTTCAATTTATATCAGATGATTATTCTTTTTTTCTTTCATTCTGTGCAGTGCATGATGGATTGCAGCTTTCATGATACATAAGTACAATATTATAATACAATAAGGGGATGTGTTATTTATATGTAACATGTTTGTTTGCATGATTTGATAATGAAACAAGAAAATGTGGAAAAAACGAGCCAGACGGAATTATTGTCACTTTAAGTCTGTTTTGTATCTCTCCCCCTGACCTTAATTCCACCCCCTTCCTGTATCATTCTTCCGCACATTCTCTGTCGGGGTAGTACTTGCTCACTAATTCTCCTCATCAATGAGTGATTTTCTGATTACATCTAATAACCTATCCATCAATATTATTTCCTTCAATTCGAATAATTTCTCGCACCGCTTAAAAGTTCTCAATAAAAAAGTGATGGGAGTAATGGTAGATGTAAATGAAAAATTTTCCAATGAATATCACTTTGGCGAACAATAAAAAAATGAAATATGGAACGGTCGAACGCGTCAATTCGAAAAACACCCTTACATGTGATAATTAAAGCTCTTACGACTGATATAAAATTTTCGTTTCGTATGCACAGATATTAGCAGTTTTTCATCTCAATTCTCTTTCCATTTTTTGTTCAACTAGCTGGATTCCGGACTAGACGTGATGAGGTTGATGACGTGTTAATGATCCACCCGGGAAATTGGATCAAGATTTGATATTATTTGAATCATCAGAGCGCCTCTCAGTACCGAGCGCTAACAAATTAGAGAACTCCATCTCTAATAACTGTCTCACCTGCAAAATTTAATCCAAGATTAGCCGTCCGTCGGAAAGCATATTTTCGCTAGATCCAAAATTCATGAATTGATGGAAGAATATTGCTGTTCAATACCTGCGTGTTTTGTGTGGGTATTTGTAGTGCTAATGCGAATGCAGTAGCATCAAAGCCCTCATCTAGAGCAACCAGAGCGCCGTGAACACCCGATTCCAACAGATTGTTCCCATATTCCTGAATAATAATAACAATAATAATACTTAAAATGGAACACTGTTAAAGATGCGGTGAACTCACTAATCATTCGAGAAAAAATAAAAAAATATACCTTGAGGCCAATTGACTGAACCCATCTTATCAGACGATCATTACTCCAAACCAAAACATCGACATTCGCGCTCTCAGCCATTCGTCTTCTGTCTTCAAGTTGCTGTCTATCAAAGTTCAATCGTTTCAAACACGAAATTCCGTACTGCAAACTCGTTCTATAATAATTAACATAACAATTCCATAAAATACATTGATTAACGTCAATTAAACAAATGAAATATAGATATTTAATTATATGTTTGTCTCCAACCTATGAAAACTATCGACCATTCGGAGCTGACCACGTAAATCTTTTTTCGTAAGATGGTCAAGCATACGTGCATCAACGAGGCATTCCATAAAGGTCGATCGATACTGTGGCAATCCGAGACTCGGCAGCCAAACATTACCAATCCACTCGTGATTCATGTCACCAAATGCTAATGTTGTTCGCGATGTTTTTGGAGCCGATGGACTCGTCAAAGAAACCATTTCTTGTATCGCCAAACGCAATTTCAATCGATGTAGCGGATTGCTGTAAAAACCATGGAATTCGGTGAATATATGAGTATCAGAGTCATGGAAACGCCTTAAATATTCTTGATTTTCTTTTACTCATACTACCTAATTCCAATTTCACGCTGAATTTCAGTGTCGCTGAGCGCACTCATAATTGCACCGCTTTTCACGTTGGCTCGACAAGCGGCAACATACCATGCCGGCATTCCCACCCACAATTCCAACCATGCCACAATAGTTGGTCCATTCCACAATGCAAATGGTGTGCCAGCTTTCATTGCTTCACCGAGAAGTTCATGCCTCGACGAGTCCAGCATACTAGGAAGAAGAGAATGAATGAATATAGTATTGATATTTGAAATACATCAAAATATATTATACCTCCATATTAAAATTAGCTGTAACGCTTAAGTGCTCACCTCTTTTTTTTCCGTCTATCAAAGTCACTTTTTCCACCTAAAGTTCCAGCTACAGGAACAGCATCTCCGTAATCAGGATCGGTAATCGAGCTATTCCCACCCATTCCCGGCACATCACCAGGCATTGCAGTGTCTTTACCTTTGATCTAAAATGGAATATAAGAAGGAAATCAAATACATTATTCGTACGATTTAAAAAATTGAGGTATGAAACTGAATCATTGATTCATTCGCAAACAATTACCTTTTCTTTCTTGCTGAAAAATCTTCCTAAGCTGCTTTTAATTCCTTTCTTCTTCTGCGCTGCGGCAACTGCGGCAGCAGTTGCTGGACTCATATTCGCTTGCATGTGTAAATGTGAGCTTGACAATTGTCCAATCGGCAGACCCATGTTGCCCAAATTATTCTTGTGTAAACTGTCCTGGCTACTGTGGCGTGAAGACAACGGTGAAGGCGGGGTCCCAGAATTCAGGGTGCCGTTGTTATGGAGCCCATGCCTGCTTGCATGGAGCGCTAATCTAGTGTCTATTTCTACCATCTATCTCATATTTCATTTCTATATTTTTCCCTGAATTGATCGTTGTTGCATTTCTTTTTGTTCTTTCATACCCCATTAAGTCTCGCTTTTTATAGTTGCTCAACTACCGAAAATTATTCGTTACTTTCAGTACATTAACTTTGAATTTCACTTGCTTCGTAATTATCAAATTGTCATATAATGAATTGAGACGAGAAAATATGAGTAACGAATAATGTTCAGCTGGGTAAGCTCGACTACTAAATTCAATATGAGACATTCTACAAAATACCTATCGTTAAAATTCCATGCATTAATTAAAGAGAAAAATTAACCTGTGCGTTGAGTAACCGGCGCACGAGAATCCACTTTGTCCTGTGCGTCTAGTGTGATTTGCGTTTCGATACAAATGAAGAAAGACAAATCCCAAATTTAATATCAATCAAATTACGGAATGAATCATTGGCATAATGTCCAGAGACACGAAAAAATTTCAGTTGCTTTGACGAGAACAGGGAAAAATACATGAATAATTTAACATACCTCCTAAGTTCTTCTTGACTGTGTGCTAACGCTTGAACAACTCGTTCTAAACGTAACGACCTTGCGGTTAACGGCGAAGCTGCGTCACTGCCACCACTGATACCGCCACTATCCCTCTCACTCACTGAGTGTAACTCCTCGCCTGACAACTGCAACTGTCAAAGACAGGAATCACTGCATTTCTCTTTATTTTCACTCAATAGTCCATGCTTTATATTTATTGCATAATTTTCACATATATAAAACATAATAGAACTTGAAGATTTGCATTCCACAAGCAGTAATCATGTACAGCCTTGAATAAAAGGGTACTTTATATTCAATGCAGCAGATCAGTTTGCGGTTCAAAATCGTCATTGCTGTTGAGCCAGAATATAATCTCAATAATGAAAAAAAAGGATAACAAAGCCATATCTTCAACAAAGGAATAAAGAAAAATGTTTCGCGAAATGATTTATGTGAGTGCATGAATGACTTGTTTTTTTCTTCATTGGTGAGAGAAACGAACCTGGCTCGCCGGTAGAGATTCAGATAGTTGACCTGGACTAACCAATGACGCTGCGTACTGATGAAGATGCGCAGGTGACATTGAGGCTGGTGCCTGCAACAGCCCCGGATATATATCCGGCATCCGCGACAACATTCCAAATTTTGATTCAATTTGATTTCATACACCTCAAATTATTTTGTTCACGCGAAATTGAATTTTCGAAAGAAGTAACAAAGAAATATACATAAATGAAGTTGATGAATAAATGACAATGAGAGCCGTGGAAAGTGGATTTGTTATGAGTATCAATCAACACAATTAGTAAGGGAGCAATAAACCACCACAAATAATTATTCCCAAAGATAGCATTCATCCATTTGGGTAAATAAAAGAAGAAATAAAAATCTCAAATTGCTTTTAGAGAATAATTTCTTACAGTGTGATATTTGTGTAGATAATCCCTGTTGGGGCTATGATGAGACTTTGGCGTTGATCTACCGCTTAACGGTGGCGAAGCACGTTCAAGACTTCGACCTCTTGTTAGAAGATTCATATGTTCCAAACTACCAACTCGAGACTCGAGCTCCTCCGCTCTAGCCTCTGTATTCTGTTTTTCTTCTTGTATCAATCGTATTTCAATATTAATTGCATCCAATTGTTCTTGAAGCATCATTGCCAGAGTTTGAGCATCTGTATGACCAGTTGGACTGATGACATCAGCGGCCGAACTAAACAGACTTTCGTTGTCTCCATCACCTTCAGCATCACTTGATACATCAAATGCCTGTTGAACATTCGCCAACACATGAGCTTGCTGCAATTTTTCCCATTCCTGCTCGGCTAATGTTCGGGCAACATAACCCTGGATGAAACGCCATGAAAGAAAAATAAATATTGATAATGATATCGACAATTATTCAAAAATGATAAATACAAACCTTTGCTGAATCGTCATCAATAGTTCTCTTTCCAGGTCTTCGTGGCAATGAATGAGTATCGAAACTGCTGTGACTTGCACTTCTCGATGATGTTGGTTCAGCAACGTTTGGTGATAGGCTCCGCGTTAGAGCATCAGTCTGCTGGATATTGAAGGCTATCTCTTGTTGCAACATCTGTCTTTTGACATTATCAATTTCCAAACGGGCCTTGCCTAGTTCTTTCATTATTTCGCTCTTTTCATTCTGTAGATCTTCCGCTATTTTACGTGTTTTCTCTAATTCTTGTGTTAATGCATTCTTCTCTTCAAGGGCGTGCATTCTTTCTTTCAGGTGCACTTGTAACCTCTCATTGGATTCTTAATTGATGGGAAAAAAAGAATAAAAATATATTTGGTTCGAAAATAACATACTTAAAATTTGAAAAATGAACCAAAAACAATATTAGATATAGATGAATGATGGATATTTTACCGGACAAGAGTTTATCAACAGTACTACTCAAGCGGGTATTGTGCTCTTCATTCATTTTCAGCCTTTGGTTTAGCCGCATCACTTCTGCATTTTTCTCGTCCAGTTGGGTTTCCAGTCTCTGAATTCTGTCTTCCGCACTACCGTGTCGCTCTTGTGCCTGCTTGTTCGATATCATAAAAATTATAAAAAAACTCCATTTACAAAAAACTTCTAAATTCAGGCAATATATCAGCCATAATTTTACCAATCAATCATACGTATAAGTACGTACATATTTAGTTGAAGGATAAAACATTAATTCTAAATAAATTCGAACTAAGTAATGAAAAAATGTTGGGAGGGAAGAAATAGAAGTCATGAATGGTGACAATTATATTAGCAGTTGATTTGAAATGACATGAATTAAGGGAATAAAGGTTGGAAACCCATTAGAAAAAACAATATTCAATACATTGAAAATATTGGCAGAGTCACAAATCGTATCACATTGGAGATAATTGAAAATAAATGAATGGAGCAATCTTTTTTCGATAGTGTGATGATATGATTTCCCTGCGTACCTGGTTGGGCCTCCTCACCTGGGTCAGAGCCTCCATCCTCTGCTTCAATTGTTCTTCCATTTCTGGTAATTTTGAATACTGCGCCAACTTTTGTTCAGCCAGCTCTAACTTCTCTTGTATGGCTGCTATTTTTTCTTCTTGCAACTAATAATGATGTTAATAAAAGACGTAAGAACAATTTGAAGAATTGTCATCAGTATTAACATTGAGAATCTGTTTAAAATACCTTGAGCTGCGCCTCCTTGTGCTGTAATTCTTGCTCCAATTTTTCATTCAGATCATGCAAACTGGTGGACTCACGTTGAGCATTCAAATATCTTTTTTCCAAAGTTGCTATCCTTTCTTCTTGGTCCTCTTTTTGAGCAACATTCTCGCGAAGATCACGTTGTAATTTCACATTGGATTCTTGAGTCTTCATAAGATCTTTTTGTGCTTTCGATAGAGTTTCTTCTAGATCATTTATCCGTCCACCAAGTTCACTAACTCTGCGTTGCCATGTTGTCAATTCAGAATTCTAAAAAAATTTCATTCAATTTTCAGTGAGATAATTTCAAACTTTTATCCCTGGCATTTTTTCTTTTACCCAATTATTTTTAATACTACCCCAAACCCGTGCAACGTAGTTTCATTTATGTCGTGTAATTTTTGGGATTTTCGACAAATTAATAAATTTGTGTTTCATAAACTAAATTGGATAAGAAAAAAAAACAAAATAATGCACAATGCTCAAATATGCTACATTAAGACAACTAAGTCATTCCATACCATGCCTCAATTCAACAGATAAAATCCTGTGAAACGTTTCGGACTAACGATTAGAGGAGTGGTATATTTTATTATTAATTTTTCTCTCACTCCGGTCGACGTTCCAATAAATTTGTTATATCATCATACCTGTTTCTCAACAGTTGTCTGCAAGTCTGTAACGCGGTTATTCGAGTCCAAATCATCTGAATTGATACCACCATTGCTCAGCCTGCTTCCTTTATCAGTGTTGTCATCCGTGGTATCCAAATTTATTGTCTCTCGATGCTCCTGATAAGTCTCCTGCTCGCATTGATTCTGCCCGATCACAATTACTATATTCAAAATGTGCTCGCAATATTCCACATTGTTTCCTTTACCCATTATCTATATTCCTCCTTTATAATTTCAGTTCTCTATGTGTAATTTACCACATTCTCTAATTCTTTAATTTCGTTCACCAAAAACATTTATCCATCGACAGAGAATAGTACATCACATAGTTATCATTCAATTTTCTTGACATACTTTATTGTACACGCAATCATGTGCTTTTACGTGGAACAAAAATCAATATGAATTAAAATTTAATGCAAATGGCAAAAAAATATCATTACTAAACTAAAGCGCAAGGATTTTTTTATGGTAAAAAATATTGAATCTATTAATTATGATTGCTAAAAATGTACAATGATTCTGACATGCTACGGTGGTACAAATAGAGATACATATTCAGAGTGCAGTGCATTGCCCAAACCTTTCCACGCATTTATGGATATGCAAAAAATGTGTTTAAAAAATGAAATGGATATAGAATAATTGTGAATATATTCTTTTGATGGTGATATAGTGGGTCAGTGTGTTTGATTTCTGATTTGAATTGTTGTTCCTACAATAAAATCAGGTCTTTACCTTATTCTGTTGTTGATTATCATCTGCCTGACCATTTTCCTTGGGTCTGTCATCAGATGTTTTCGGTGGATATCCACTCGCTTTATACTGCTGCAACTTGAATACATTTTTAACATTTTATTCATTCGATTTTCTAGGACATTCTTTTTCTGTGTAATGATTATCGTGCAAAAATACCTCATCCTTCATACGTTGGAGTTCTTCCTCAAGAGTTGTATTTCTTTCTAACGCCACCCTGAGACGCTCTCGTACCTTTCAAAGAGATATGAAAAATAATTTGAATGTCAAATATTTGAAGGAAGGAGTGTAGAGTTTACAAGTCCAAGATGCAAATAAACACCCACCTTTTCGTCAAGTGCTTTGTGATGTTCAAAGAGACTTTTCAGTGCTTTGAGCACCTCGACTTCGGATGAAACTCCAGATTGTGCGGCCGCTTGCCTCTTCACCACCGTCATCCGCAGCGATCTTTCGTGTCTTGAAACAAGGCATTCCAGATGCTCGAGGAGCAGCTATCGAACAAGGACAAAGGAAGAAGAAAAATTAATACAAATGCCAAATAATTAAACTCATAGAGCGGAAAATAAATTGAGAATTCACGAAATTATTATAACCCATTGTATATTGTGAACGAGATAAAAAAAAGCCATTTTCATTATTCTTATAATAAAAACACAAATTCTAGACTAGAAAATGCAACTGAAAAAGGTGAATGACCGTTGGATGAGAAAGAAAAAGGAGCCAAAAAGTATATATATATATGTATAAATAATACCAGCTTACCCGAGTGTTGTTACGTTCTGCTTTTAATTCTGAAATTTCCTCTTCACGCTCGAGAATGTTTTCCCGTGCAGCAGATAGTTCTTTTGTCAATTTCGAGAATTCCTACAAATTCAAGTGAAAAAAAATTTGTTATTTGACAAGTAATATTCTCTACTTCATCTTACATCTAAGGATGAATGGATTAGTAATCCGGGTGCATTATCCTTTTAACTTCGTCATAATTTAATCCTATTCTTACATTTCTTTATAATTAATTCTAATAATACTAAAAAGTATAGAATAAATAGTTTCGCCATGAATTCATATTCAGGAATAAATAATTTTCCCTTTCACTTATGGACAAAAAAAAATCATACATATATTGAAATGACCACGCATTGTGTTGAAGAGATATACGGAGGCGCAACATCAAGGTAATAAAATTATTTCCATCCCACAGATACGGTGATAGGGAATTCATTTACACAAGTGTGCATAATTTATAAACGTGTATATACTTGAGATTAACATGTAATCTAATATATAATGTAATACTAGTGAAGGGGTAAAAATCATACGAAACCCTTGAAATAGATGACAGATATTGTACATAAAATATCAGTCGAAACTGATAGTCTAATACATATATGAGATATGTGAATCGGTTGTTGCATGTAAATAAATGTATGAGAAACATGTTATGCGCGTACTGAGACCGGCATGTAAGAGTGTAGGTGTGTAGTAGGATGAGGAGATAGTAGTAGTAGCAGCAGCAGTGTGTATAAGGTGAGGTTCATTCATGCGCCAGGGGCCGTTGAGTAGGTGGGGTATTGATCGGTCAGACTGTCTCTCACGTACAACCACCAATCGTCTCACTTAACGTCCAATAATCGCGCGTTACACTCACGATTCTCATTTTTCTTTCTCTGCTTTCCCCATCGTCAACCATCACGGAGATAAGAATTTTCATGGGTTTCTCCCCCTCTTTTTATCCCTCTTCTGCATCATCAAAGATTGAAATTGATTGTGAAGAACATACTTGTATATGAAGCTACTAATTGAATGTTTGGGAATGCAATCATCTCATGTGCCACTATCTTTGTTGTCCTTTGCACTCTAATTATCTCTGGTCTGGTCTCACGCACAGTTATGCATACATAGATCAATTGCATAATAATATTACCAATGTTTGATATCCCTGTGAACTTTCACGTAGCTCAACATAAAAATACTTTTCGATTTCTCGACAGAAGGCAATATCACGTGCTTACCAGTTTAATTCATTTATTATATCATTATGCTATTCCGTAGACATTGCCAATCTACAGTCTCCAATTATCACTCTCATCATCTCATAGAAGTAATTTAACTGAGGGGAATTATGAGATGAAATCATGAATGTAATCTAAGATCAGTCGCAACAGAATTCAGCTCAATGCGTGTATCCGAATGTTGCTCATTAACACAATGTGGTGTGATTTCATGTTGGAAATAAATCTTTCAAGTATTTTTTTCCAAGATGATAGATAAAAACATGTGGCGTATTTGTAACTGGAATAGACAGAAATAAAACGCCTACCTGAGGAACGTTGGCATTAATTTGACGATTAAGTGCGTCTCTTTCTTTTTCAACTTCCTGAAGTCTTGCCTCTGAGTCTTGGAGTCGTTCCTGGCTCTCGCGTAACGAATCCATAAGCTTGTCACGTTCATCGAGCATAGACACCATAAGTTGTTCGAAGTTAGCATCTTCGCCAGAGAATTGAGAACTTCTCTGGCTTATACTATCTTCAGCTATTGTTGGCATCACATCACACATCATATTCCACATTTTGGATATCAAAAATTTATTCGATTGTGCACGCACTCCCACACACACCGAAAAAGAAAAAATCAAATGATAAGCAGCTCACACAGCTCCTTTCCCCCTAATCCCTTATTATATTCACTATTAAATAAAATTCCTAATTCCTTGACTTTTAATTCATAATTAACTTCTTATCCAAAATTCCCGTGTCTCTCTTTTCTTCTCCTCGTTCTCATCAATACACCAATAATTGGGCTCTTGTCATTTACTTAATGAGGTTATAATGTGTATCAACCGAATTTCTCACGATTTTTCAACAATGTCAGCATCAAAAATCTCTGTTCGGATTTTTCCTCTATAACTTTTCGCCAAATCCACCATCCAACCATCCATTTTTGTTGAATTTTATCTTCGCTTTCTTTTTTTCATTCGACAAATGGGATTCACAATCCGTACTCCTATCGTTGCTCACCTATTGAACATCAATTAGTTATCAATTGCTTGAATAAAAACAAAGTTTTCTTCCAACATATACAGATATATGTATATAAAAGAGTTACAATTTTCAATCAAGATAAAAAAAAATTTGTTTATATTGAGTAGGAGAAAGAGCTCGTTCGGAGCGTGCAATTTTTCATACACTTTCTACTGTGTATCATTGATTATGAATATTTTATAGTTGAATACGCATAATTTTGAACACACATTTGGGTGTTCAAAAATGTTGAACAATGATGAATTATAGCGTCCAGTAGAGGGTTGCAATTGGTATATATATATATATATATATATATATATACATATATATATATATATATGTGTGTGTGTGTATGTATATATTTTTTTACTATTTCACCGGACGGTATTCGTATAACTCAACAGGCCAAATGAAAATGTTGATAGATAAATGCGAATGATGAAAATTAATGTGATAGAAAGCTTGAGGCTACCGGTGCACCACCGTCACGGCGAAAAACACGAAAAAACCGCCGAACTGACACACCTACAAGTATAACTACCGCCCAGTCTTCTACACTACTCCATTTCCCATCCCGGCGGCCATCTTGGGAATTGTGACGTAAGGGGTGAAAATACACGGAATAATACGAGTTGGTACGGTATTTGACGATTAAATTCGGAACTAACCGAATGATTGTGAACCTTTGTGGCGCGCAACAGGCGAATCCTTTGGCGGGCTTTTCGAACACAACTTGTGGGGTTATGTTCATCATGTTGAGTTTGGTATGAAACAAACTTCATCTGCTTTATAGATCTTAACGATCTATGGTGAATATAATTGGTGGTGTTGGAACATTTTGGGATGCTCTTCTATCATTTTTTTTTCTCTGGATGAATAAAGCGTTATTTATAGTGTAAATATTCTCGGTATTACAACTGAAGAATGGACCATAATTTGAAAAAAAAATAATGCTCCTTTTGCTCTCAACCTGCGCCGTTGCTTTCATGTGTTGAATATGGAGCAGGAGTCTGCGCCAAGATCAAAAGTGTTACTGCGATGATCAATACTTCTCTCCCTCAATCCCCCCTATTTTTATCTCCTTCTGATTCTCTACCAATCCCTTCCTATGGAAGAAGCTGCGTGATTCAGTGCAGAACAGCTTCCTCGCCTCGAAAGATAGGAAAATATGGAATTGCCAGATCACGTTTGTTACCGCAAACACAAAAGTAAATAAATTTATAGCATCTATGGCACAATAATCAATCAATTTTTTCTAGAATTCACAATGAAACATCTGCTTTGAAAATTGATTCACTTGAATGTTCCAGTTCTAGATACACTGGAGGCTGAAGATGCAATCGAAGATATATCCGAGTCGGTGGATGATCTTCGAGAACGTTTAACAGATGTGAAAAGACTGATGAAGGAACAAAGTGGGTTCACCTTGGGTGAAATTGCAGCTAAAAAATCACGCGTCCATTCAGATGTAATTGATGGAAATTTTCTCTCATTCATATTTATGTGTGTATTGGCAGTTGTTTTGAGTGTCAGTGCTTGGGCATTTTATAATTTATATCGAGCAGTTCTTATGAAATTCCCATCCCGTCATACTGAACTGTAATTTTATATCAAAGTCTCGTTATGACTATTCCTCCGAATGCAATCATTTTGTATCTGAGAATAATAATATGCATTATGTATAAATAAACATTTATGTAAATAATGTATAATGAATAAACATATGTGTACCATTGATTAAATTTGTTATCAAATAAATGCACATTTAATATGATGTACACATGAATATGATAATCCCTGGTAATCTTCTCAATTGTTCTATCAAAGTTGGCGCCATGTATTCGTTGATAAGGCACACAAGAGTATAGTTCACGAATGATATACAGGTATAGTTTGGTCCAGTGCTCCCCATTCGAAATTTCGATACGCACGTGGTCAATATACTGGGTATTTCACTCCTACGTTGACATTCGTAGGGCAGATAACGTGAGCATAATAATTCATACTGAAATAAACAAAAACGATGGGGTCAATTGTGAATTCAGTTAAAGGCATCTACTATGATCCATTTAAATGGTAAGAGGCAGACTAATATTCAATAAAAATGTACAATCATAGACGTTACGATTCAGAATTAAACTGTGATATTGTATCAACTATTTCAGGTCATTAGTAAAGAGCATTGGATTATTTGCAATTGGAATTTCCATTGCCATAGAATGTAAAGGAGTAGATGTCATGGCTCCAATACCAGCATAGAACATCTCTATAATTTATCATTTCGAGGAACACTCATAAAATTTTCATTCTGGATATGATAAATATGTATATTTACCTCCATAGAGTCTGCTGGAACATTCATATACAAATCGTGTTTTTTTAATTGTAGAATTGAATGAATTTTAAATAGATAATATGATTCTATGTAGAATTTAATATGCGTTTCCAAAATATACACATACATACTTATCATCTTTTCCTTATTCTGCCTTGTATGATGAAACGGTTAACTAGTATGTCAATGCATAAATTCTCAAATTGCCAATGTAGCTAAGTATGTGCGCATTTCTTCTACCTATCATGATGCATTCGTTTTCTAAAATGAAAATTGTTTTTATTTAGCAATAGGCTATTGTAAGACGCTTTGACTTGAACCCCTCTAAACAACCTCTAGTATAATAATCAATTGACTTCTTCGTCAATATTTATTTGGACTTGTCTTTACACTATTATCATACACATTCGGTTGCAGAATTGTGTAATCATTCGTCAATATTCATTTATTCATAAAGTTTTTGTATTTCTGGGGACAAAGTAAAGTCCAAACAATTGCTGAGCGTGCATGTAATAATTCCAATCAGCTGACGTCGACATTCGAAATATAATACAGTGACGAATGTTGCCGACATAACCTAGAATTATATAGATATAAATATGAAATGTGTTGTCACCGTCACACAACAATGGATAACAATAATAGAGATTTATGATTGAGATTCAGTAGAATAAATAGTGCTCGACGAACATTAAATTTTGTTCAACTACACTTGTAACAATGCTGTGATATAAATTAATTGAAATATTGAATCAAAAATCCTTGACAATGACAATTACAATAGGATTCAATCAAAAGCATCACAATAATGTGATATCATTAACTCATTATCGGGATGTATCGCTAGCAATAAGTATTCTGACGGTGACGTTTGTCGTCGTGATAATTGCATATCAGGTTTTTACATTTGGAAGTATTTCTGAGGATACCGTTTATATGCCAATAACTCTTGATGACGTATCTTCATTACCAGTAACTACAATTGATGATGATTGGCGAATTGCTGAAAAAACGAATTCATCATGTACACATTTTGGCTGCTTTAATATCTATCGATGTGGTATGAAAGGTAATAAATTGTTGGTATATGTTTATCCACCCAAAGAGTATGTTGATTCTTCGAGAAAATCCATTACAAATGGAATTTCGAGAGAATTTTTACAGATTTTGCAAGTGATCATAGATAGTAAATATTATACACCCGATCCACGAGAAGCCTGCATTCTTATACCTGCAATTGATACGCTAAATCAGAATAGGATGAAAGTCAATTCTGTATCTCAAGTATTGAGAAGTTTGGAATTTTGGAATGGCGGTGAGAATCATTTGATGTTCAATATGGTACCGGGAAGTTTTCCTGACTACAACACAAGCATGGATGTGCCACTCGATAAAGCCATGATTGCTGGTGCTGGATTTTCAACGGTAACATATAGGAATGGTTTTGATATAAGTATTCCAGTGTTCAGCGCATTGGCAGCCAATCTGCGAATAAGGATGCATGAGCGAAAATCACATTTAATTGTATCCGCACAAATAAATATCAATGCAGCATTTGAACAGGATTTAATTGATATTGAATCCTCATCACCGAAGGATATTTTGATATTACGCTCCTGCTCAAATCACGATTCAATGAGCAATGCGATCCGTTGTATCGGCGAGAAGAAATACAAGTATCCAGATATTCTTCGATCAGCCACATTCTGTCTTGTGATACGTGGTGCAAGATTGGGTTCAAGCGTATTAATGGAAGCACTTGCAGCGCGTTGTATTCCAGTGATCATTGCAGACTCGGTGATAATGCCGTTTCACAATATAATTGACTGGAGAAGAGCTGCAATATTCTTCAGAGAAGTCGATATTCTTACGATATATTCTACATTGAAGAGTGTATCACCGAGACGAATCGAAGAGTTGAGCCGACACGGCACTTGGCTTTGGGAAAGATATTTCCAATCAATTGAAAAAATAACATCAACAACTCTCGAAATCCTAAACGATCGAGTTTTTTCGCAGTTGGCCAGAGACTACAATTACTGGAACATTCCCGCATATGCGAACAACTTTCCACCATTATTTCTCCCAATAACTGCACCGAAAACCCATGGATTTACCGCAGTAATTCTCACGTACGATCGTTTGGAGCTTTTATATTCTCTAATCAATAAGATAACTCAAGTTCCGAGTTTGTCAAAAATACTTGTGGTTTGGAATAATAAAAAAAAAGATCCGCCACCATCGTCAAGATGGCCTAAATTGAATAAACCACTACAAGTGATCCGCACAAAAGAGAATAAACTTTCGAATCGATTCTATCCATATGATGAAATTGAAACTGAAGCTGTATTATCAATTGATGATGACATCATTATGTTAACTGCTGATGAATTGGAGTTTGCTTACGAAGTATGGCGTGAATTTCCAGACAGAATCGTTGGATTTCCATCGCGTACTCATACATGGGATAATGGAACAAGTTATTGGAAATACGAGAGCGAATGGACAAACAGAATATCTATGGTTTTAACAGGTGCAGCTTTTCATCATAAATACTGGAGTTATCTCTATACAACAGGGATGCCTGGAGGTATAAAAGAGTGGGTCGATGAGCATATGAATTGCGAAGATATAGCAATGAACTTTTTAGTAGCAAATATAACTGGTAAAGCACCAATTAAGGTGACACCAAAGAAAAAATTCCGTTGTCCCGAGTGTACAAATACTGAAATGCTCTCAGCGGATTTGGCGCACATGGCTGAACGAACTCAATGCATTAATCGTTTCAGTCAAATTTACAATACTATGCCATTGAAATCTGTTGAATTCCGAGCTGATCCTGTACTGTTCAAAGATGTGTTTCCAGAAAAACTCAAACGATTCAACAGTATAGGGAGCTTATAATCATTGTCATTCATATTAATTTGATGTTTGAATATTGTAAAAAGATGAAATAAAATGAACAAATTGTTTTAAGACAGGATTGAACTGAATTCATTCTAAAGCTGATTATTCCATACCAATATTAGCAGATCAATTGAAGAAGGCCAGTCAAAGTTATTTCCAGGATTAATTTTCAGAACAAAATATTTACGCAAGCGACGCTTACATTGGGATGTTTTAAATCAGCACAATATTCCCGCGTCTTATTTCAATTGGTTCTCATAGATCAACGCAATTGGTAAATGCTAATTGCACGACGCCACCTCGTGGTCAGAGACAACACTACTGTAAACGGGTCATGTAATCTTATGGCGGTGACGTACTCGCCATCTGGTGCTTAAAAATTTTACTACTGAAATACATTTACCAATAGTGATGTGCCGTAATTTTTGGCGGTTACGAAAATTTTCGTTGCTGCGACGCAGATGACGAAACACCAGCAACACCACAGAAAATCTCTCTATCATAATTACAAATCAATCAATTTCATTATTGGAATTAAACTGAAATACCATTGCGATTAATAGCAATGGCGACATCATCACAGATACCTTCCTCACAAGTAGTCCTGAATAACTACGCAAAACAAGGACTGCATAGTAGAATTCGTACCGGTAACCTATTCGTAATTCATTTCAACGAAGAAATGTTTCGTGAGAATGAAGGCGCCAATGTTTACTTCCACCAGTGTCTTGAGGCAAAATATTTTTATTAAATGATTATAATTTTGGCAAGCATATGATCAGTATCATTTAATTTATTTTATCCATTTCAGACATATATAAACATCCTCAAGCGAAATCTTTCAAACAATAGAGATGATTATATGGGACTGATGTTCTGTAATACAACAGAGAGCGACGAAGGTGCTGAAAACATTCTAACGGTACATAAATTGAGTGCCTCTACTACCAATATGTACACGGATATCATGAAACTAAGTGAGTAGCTACAAGATTGTTCATTTTTTATATGGAACACTCAATCATCTTCCATTTCAGATGATGAAAACATTGAAAGCTATAAGTATCGGATTTCTGATACCAATTGCTCAATTGCCAATGTACTACTACATGCAGCCAGAGCATACGATGCAATATCTGCGGCCACAATGACTCGTACAGTTATCCTCATGACCTGTGATGATAATCCTGCCCCCAATGATCCCAAGGAACAGCATCGTATTCGGCTTAATGCGAAAAATTACAAAAATATTAATGTACAATTGAAAATTATAGGGTTGGGGAAAGAATGGGATTATGATCGCTTCTATAAAGAAGTTGAGATGTTATCGGAGAGAACGGCAGGGAGAGATTTCAAACGAATGGATTTGGCAGATTTGGAAGAAGACATTATATTCAAAGCTCATGTTATGGCATCGTTGGAATTTCGAATAAAAAATAAAGTGAAAATTAAAATTTCACTTCAAGCCTTCATCACTCGTCGAAGATCTATAAAGACAAAATCTATGGGCAAAGATACCAATGAACCACTGGATCTTTACAATTGCTATTTATATGAACCTGAAGAGGAAAATGGAGAGTACAATCATGAAAATACACCAGAAAATGTATTCAAAATGCAAAGATTTGGGAGTAGAGATATTATTTTTACATCCAATGAAGTGCGGTCGTTTTACTGTATGAGAAAACTAGGGATAGATCTTCTTGGTTTCAAACCAATGATTAAAGATGATCCGACTTATCAAATACGCCCAGTATTGTTCATGGGTTGTGATACGAAATCGAGTCCTGCGGATTTGAAATTTTTCGCCGCTTTGTTATCGAAAATGGCCAATGCAAATCTTATGGCCATTTGCGCATTAACTTTACAATTGAATTCGAAAACGCGTATATATATGATGTGGCCATCTCTAGAATTAGGTGGATTTTATCTTTTCTCAATACCATTCAAAGAAGAAGTGAGAACCAATGTAGTGGCCGTCTCGGAAAAGTATGTATTCAATGAAGATGATAATCCTGCTCCAACAAGTGAAGAAAAAGTAGACATCATGAAGTCTATCGTAGAAACTTTATGCGTTGAAAAATATCCAATAGATTTTTACAATATTCGACTCCAACGAACTCTAAAATCTGTTGAGGCTGTAGCGTTAGATTTACCGCCTGTGGAGCCACTACAGGATAATACATTGCCAGATATTGATTCAATGCGGAATAAGCTAACTGATATGGATTTGATTGAACAATATCGTAATACATTCGATGAAATTGAAGAACTTGAGCGAGCTGGGAAACAAAAAGAAAAAGTCCGCAAATTAGACGAAGTTTATGTTAATAACGTCATAGCCGCGGGAAATTTCAACAAACTTACGGCGGTTACAATTAAAAGTATTCTGCGAACTCTGGGACTGGGCGCGTCTGGTAATAAAGCCGAATTAGTGAAAAAACTGAATGAATACAAGACAAACAACTGTCAATAATTAGAAAGGCTATTTCCGTTCATAATTCAATATAAATGTCAAAATACATATGATTATTTTTATAGTTCGTCATCGCGTACATGATGTTGCACGCAGTATTTACAATACAGGTAAATAGTACGGCCCTGGTGGCATAATATATACAGTGAGAATGTAGTGCTATATGAGACATGTGATATTGTATCCAACCTATACAGTCAGTTGAGTGATATTGCGCTACAATGGATTGATATACGCCACACTTGTCAATCAAATACACAATATTATATCCCATAAGATTTGTGGTTCATTTATGAAATATATCGCACTAATTAATCTCTACATGTTTGTACAGTTGTGATTTTGTTGCGGTGAGTGCGATGACATATCAAGTGATCAGATGAGTAAACATATGTAAACTATATTTATAAAAGATAAATGGTTGGTATCGTATCATAAACACAAACATGAAAACCGAAGAAGATGGTGATGATAGTTCCGAACTATCAGGTGAATTTTCAATCAATAAATTTATTCCATTTAATGAGCAACAAAATTTTTTTTTGTTTTTTTTTTGTTTTTTGCTTATAACAGAAATGTACAACATAATGGAATTCTCATTTCAGCTGTGGTAGGAGCTCTGTTAGATACCTTCAGTGACAAGAACGAAGATGTAATTGGCAATGTGAACAATGCGATCCGAAGAATAGCACATCGCAGTCCAGAAGTTTTAATTCACGTGGCTGTATATTATTTCGAGTTACATCGAAAAATAACTAATGACCATGTGGCTGCTATTCTGAAAGTCATGATGGAAACACTGCGAGATGAATCAACACAATTAACTGATGATTTAGCAATATCTGTTGCTGAATTGGCAGTAAATAAATTGTGTGACAATGTGGAGAAAGAAGCATCGGAATTATTAGTAGCTCTGAGCAGACTCCACTGCAATCATTCGATGGGTGGTTTGTTGAATGAATTTAGACCAGGAGCAATTCCATCATGTGCAATCATTCGGGCAATGGGCTTAGTTGCCTCATGCAATCCATTTGGTACAGTGCCATTCATTAAAATGACAATGAGTATTATATTACCAATGTTGACTCAAGTCCAGGAGGAACAACATAAACACGCGTTTTGTTTTGTTCTTGGAAAGTTCGGAGAAGCCATAAATGATTATATAATGAATTTAGATGAGGCACCAGATCCGAAAATAGGGAAAGATTCATTCAGCGAAGAGATGACAGCAGCATTCGATAATCTTACCAATAATTGGATGAGACCAAGTAGAAACATTGAGTTGTCAGAAAGTATATTATCGGCACTCTGTTCTATTTTACCACTTCTACCAGAATCGGGAAACATTTCACGGGTGGGAAAATTGATGCCAATTTTATTAAACCTATGTAAATTTCAAATGACACGGTTGTCAGCTACAAAAGTTCTTGCAATAGTTTTAAACTCTACTGAAACCGACGAAGCTAAAGAGTTGTTACGGCCTTATGTTGATCACGTGCAACAAATTTTATTCGACTTAGTCAGTGTTTCACCGTTCGAAGACTACCGTGATGCATTATTGACACATTACGAAGTTGTTCAATGTTTCCGCGCTGTAGTCATTCTTTTTCCGGAAGATGGTCTGGACCGAATTCTCCAATATTTAAAATCACCTGCAAGTTTGAATCGTGCACGTGCCCTAGTTATTGTTCGACATCTGATTAATACTCTGCCAGTGGAAGAGGAGACTTCACTTCAGAGAATTGCATTAAGTATCCAAAATGTATTGGGGGATGTGAGTGCAAGACAGATTGTTGGGCCAATTATTGCCCTAGTTGCACATCCAACACTCACGTTATTACCATCACAGCGAATGTCATTCATACGTTTTATCATTGCACGATGTGGAATATCAAATGATGAAACACAAGCTTACGAAGAAGCACTTTTTTTACTTGCTACAACAGTTGATGGGGCTGAAAGTTGGCTATGGCCATGCTTGCTCAAAACATTACTTGATTCTACCAATGGTGGGTCTGCAGTTCCACTGCTACGTGCATTGTCTGTTCTTGCTGTTAAAATTATCCGTAATGAGAACTGTGGAAGTATGCTCAAAGAATTTTCTGGAACAAAAGTACTTGCGAAATGTTTGGAATTATTGAGTGAGGAAAAAAATCGCCTGGCTGTCGTTATTTTTCTCCGAACGTCAGCACCATTGCTTGGTCACCAATTGAAACCTGAATGGGATGTGCGACTGCTGACTATATCGAAAATGCTAGAAGAGGATAACGAACAAAATACCAATAAAGATGAGAAACCGAATGGTGAAGATGAAATCCTCAAAGGAGATAGCGATATACCTGAGTCTGATGAATTATTGGCATGGGAGGAGAACATAGTAGAGTTAATCGAAAAGAGCGTCGAATTGGAAGGTACAGACTGGGCTACGAAATTGTCCAAAGATCTTGCAGGAGAAAATATTTCCCCTGGTGTCGCTCCATATCTCGCGACAGTCACAAATAATCCAGAACATCTAGCAATGCTAATCAATTCAGCCCGAACTCAACCATCCAATGACGAGTATTCACGCGCCGTGGGTATAGCATCGAAGCGACATATGGATAAAATAATAAGTCTAATGGATGCTGCTTGCGGTGTAGAAGACAATCGCAAAAATCCAACCAAGCTACTTGGATTGATGAAAGATACTAAAGCAGCAGCAAACGCTGAAGCATCGAAAGCTAGTCTATTGCGATGTTATGGAGAAATATTCAAAAGAAGTGATGTGACTAAACTTCTTCTCCATCTAGAGAAACACATCTTACCTTGGATTGTCAAACAATTGACTGAGTGTAGGGAAATACTGGCGAAAGAAGCTGCTTTATTCGCATTAGAGCAAGTTGGCGCGGCTGTACATCCAAATCGACTAGCGAATTCAACTGGTTTAAAATCTCGTGCCACTTGTCTCACGACACTTCTGACACTTTTACAATCTTCATCTGGATATAAACCACTTCCACTCTATCATCCATTGTTGACATCAATGTTATCAATTCTGAAAATTCCTCCAGCGCTGAATCCTGACGAACGACAATTATTATTGAGTGGTGTTTTAGATAAGGTAATCGGTGCCAGTACTGAAATTGAACTTATCCTTCTGGCGAAAGGGATGCGAGTAATAATTGATGATCTCGGAGCAGTAAGTAGTCAAGTTATAAGTGATTCTGCCGATGCTCTAGCAGAATTGATTGACATATTAACGCCTTGGATGCAATCTAAATCGAGAGCTGAACGAAATACTACAATCAATGTACTCTGCACTGCTTTAAAATCATATCAAGATGCCCTAAAATACACATATCCTGGTGGTAAACTTCACCCAGGTATATTACTTGGAAGAATTTTGTGTTGGTCTGCAGACCCAGATCGGATGTTAAGACCACTTGTGGTGAGGGCTGTAGAACTGGCAGTTGAAATTGGTGCGCGGCATCGATCAACAGTGGCGGATAATAATTTCAATTATGAACTGACTGAATCTAAAAATGAGCTGGCTAGTAATGAGTCTGACATTATTTACAGTGGCGTAAAAATATTATCCGTTGCTGCATGCGAACGAATTGCGAGCGGCGAAGTTGTAAGCTTGGCTGAAGGACTTATTGAAGGACTCTTGTATCGCGAAGAAAATTCGATAGCGGCTGGAATTGCCCTGACACAACTTTTTCGAATTAGAGGCATTGATTTTCCACGCGCTGATTTGTACTTAGTAGATAATATTATTGCACAAATGCGACAAATGCAAAATGCAAGCTGTAGACGGATAGTTGCTGGTGCAATAAGAACATTGAGTGTACATCATCCTGAAGAGGTATTGGAGCATCTCCTTCATCAACCATTGCCGCCCGATCGTGGCACTGAGGAATGTTGGAAAGAACTCGGAAGCGAAGAAGAGTGTGGGTTGAAATGTCTCAAGTTCTTATTACATCGTCTGGCTAATAATAATATGATTTGCGAGAATACTTCGCCAGATCGATCAAATGGGAAAAGTAACACAGCCTCACTACCATCATTAGCAGCAATAGTTGCTCTTCGTCATTTGTTGCAATCTTCAAAAGGTCAAGCATTGATTGAGAAAAATTTGGCTGAATTGTTAATAGTTCTATTAGAATATATGTCAGGTTGGCTCCACGTTGATGCACCAGTATCTGTTTTGAGCACCAAATTTGGATTCATTCCAAATCGCGAGGCTTGTAAATTGAATCCCTATCATGAAGTTTATTCTGTTTTAATAAATTTACTCACCGTTGTTAATATTCATGTGGCTTCTAGTCTTCTCAATGAAAATTCGTTTGATTCAGAGGAACAAGCGAGTGAAAATCTTACATCTACAGTTCGCTCCGTCGTTCGATGTTTATTGAATAGAAATGACGTCATTATAAATGTAGCACAATCGTTGGGCAAATTGTCATCCAGTAGAATATCAAATCAAAGAGCAGTTGCAATAGCATTTTATGCTGAGCTGATTGGTAGGATCGATTGTGGCGCTATTTGGTTAGATGCAATAATCAATTCTTTGCACGAGGCTACAGCAGACTCCTCACCATTGGTGAGAAAACTCGCTATAATTGGACTTACTCGTATTGCTTATCTCAACTCTAAACATATTGACGAGTACTTTGAAAATTGTATGATGGCTTTGTTGAATGGATTGGAGGAGCCAGCGAATGCCAGTGGTGGTAACCAAGTTGTGCTCGAATCACTTCGTGGTTTATCTGTTCTACTGTCTTTGAAGACAGATAAACCAGTGAGCCCACGTGTTGTTCTTGCATTGAAACCATTTGTCGACAGAGATAACTGGGAAATAAGATTAGCTGCTATTAGCGCACTTGATGCAATATCACGTGGTTGGTTGAAGTCAATTAAGACTCCAGACGATGATGTGAGTGATCATCTACTCGGTTGTTTGCCAAGTTTGATCATTAAGTTGGAAGATCCTAATATTTTGGTAACTAAAGTTGCGAGGGAAACACTCTATCATGCTGCAAATTTATTCCAATGTGAACCTTTGGCACAAATCATGCGCAGCCATTTCACTGGTAGTAACCAATTGAAAATTGAGAATTGTCTCAGTGATATTGTCACTTGTTTAATCCAAGAGCTGCCACATAGAGCAGAGGAATTAAGAAATGCAGCGGTTCGCGGTTACTCACGTTCGGAAATTTGCTCGACTCGATCGACTTCAGTACTCATTTTGGGTTTTTTTGGACAACCACGACCTGAAGATGTTCAGAGAATGCTACAATTGCTTCGTGATAAAGATAATACTGTTAAATCTCGTGCGGCAAAAGCACTGGGACTCTGTTTCACAAATTAGAATTCGGTTTTATATGAATGAAAAGAACAAATTTATTATGAATCACTAGAATAAGTATATTTTTATTGTAATTGATGCTTTGCAGTTCGTTGACTGGATAATATATATGATATTTAATACCGATATAGTATTCTATACCAAACAGTTAATTTGATTGGACTTTTCATTTATTTACTGTGAAGTTTTTCGATACAAACACTTAGCTGTTGAAGTCGATGGAGAAGATGTCGCATAGTAGCATTAGAGTGGCCAAATCCTGCAGATTCCCCTTCAACGCTTTCCTGTCGTTGACCAAGTTCAAAATGTAATCTTGCTAATCGTTCCTGCTGTTCCCTAATTTCCGTCATCTGTTCCATACTACAGTCCTTACCTGAAAATCAGGCGTATGATACATAATCTACTGAATATACTAATTCAAACAATGGTATGTAACATGTATGAACTCACCAAACGCTCGGAGGTTTCCACTGTGAAAGTCTTCTAGAAGTTGCAATAGAGCTTGTTCCATTCGTCGAACATCAGGCACCTCTGACAAAAAGGAATGATGCTTGCATGGTGCACCAATTGATACTGTTTAGGATTTGATTGCAAATAAAATGAAAAGAAACCAAAATTTGACGAAAATAAACGAAAATAAGACACATATACATAGTAAAGTATAAACATTTAATATTGAAAACGCGCTGGGGTTTGAATAACAGTATAAAAAGCGAGGAGGATAACAAAAGGGTACTTCAACTGTTATACCTTTGTGCTGTTTATTTACTCTAGGTGGATCTGATCTGTTGGGTCTTTGTTTTTCTTTTTCATTGAGATAAAAAAGTCGCGATTGATTAGCTGTATGACTTGAAGTTGAATTGAGCGCCCGACCAGATACCATAGACCCTTGGCTAGTAGTGGCTTGACCAGAACTGGTTTTACTGATAATTGGCGAAACTTGTGTATTGTTGTCATCCCACAAAACTTGCTGCTAAAATCATGTAAAGCCATTATCAGAAAATCGCATGAATCATCAAGATATCAGGAAAAACATCAAATGAAACCTATACAGATGTGTGGGACATGTGATTGGATTTCGTTGTTTTGTTAACACGTTTTGATCTTGCAGGAGTTGACGGTGGTGTTGCTTCACCCCCACGGATTAACGACTCTTCGCATTCTTCTTCTTGAACAAGCTGTTGCAATTCTCCACATCCTGACTCTTCGTTCATCGCCGATTTGCTTTGAGCTTTAATTTTAGTATAGCTCTTACAAATTCCATCAACTTACTGTAAATTGATTAAAAATGTAACTTCAATATCCACAAAACATTTCCATGAGAAGAAATCACAAATAACAATGATTCACAAAAGAACACGATTAATAAATTTATGAATTTACCATCAGTCAACTACAAATCAGCTGGAAACATTTTAGTTTATTACCCGAGATTCAACAGTTTTTTCTGTTCATTTGATCTATTCGGACATATCGAGGTTATGTCTGAATGAATGAATCCCAACCAGATTCAAATATAATATGAACACAAAACTTTCAGTGTCACATCAATAATTCACTTGTTTCTCTCTCAATTCTATTTTTTTTTTTTTCAAAGTTCATAGGTTAGAAAAATTTGGTTATTATCATGAGCGCATAGAAAAAATTGCTCTTATTGCATGATTTGTTTGGCATATGCACACAATAATATTTATGAAAGTATGAAATCCACTTTCTTATTGCGCCGTCGCGAGACTATTGCCCGAAGTGGTAATGTAAAATACATATGTACCTAAGTGTGTTGGAGCTCACATATTATTCTCATTTTTCTCTATACTGCATCCTCGCCCTAATATTTACTCTATCCAAATTCTGTTCTGCTTCACGTCAATACATAAATAGGTTCAATAGGCAGAAAATACGTTTTTATGAATGTATTTTTGAAGCCGATTGGAAAAATGTTTATTGTCATATTCTTCTCAGAATTTAATTTCTGAATTTCGCACACGCCACCCAAATATATCTGTTCACCAATTATTATTTTTCTATCGGTCGTGGTAAATTTAATTTACTAGAAAGATAATGTCACTCTGATAGACATATTATCATTTGATGAAGACTACTTTGATAGATATTTCCAACTCACACGAGTCGTACAAACGTAAGTTTTTATGTTAATGCTTTATCATACGACATTTTCACAAGTTTATGTTATTTAATTGATTAGGAAGCTCTCCAGAATATTTTATGATTCGCAATTACATTAATGCCAATGTTATCAGGTTAATTTGATGATCCCATGGATGAGAGAACAAATAGCAGATGCTTGGCATAGCAGGAGAGGCTCAAGGACTGCCAAAAAGGGGTCCTTGGGTCTTTCAATGAATGGCAGTGAGATTTCAGAGAGGGAGTGTGATAACGCAATAATTTCAATGAATGCATCTACTTCATCAGATACCTTTAATGTCTATGTTATCAGGTGATTAGAGAAATAATTATACATCTCCAATAATTATAGAGAGACAGGGTTTCTTGGTTACTAATTATATTAATCGAATTTCAGCTTGGAAGGTGATGTGATAGATGTTTCCGTGAAGCCTGACTACACGATAGAGAAATTGAAGAGCATAGCTACGAAACACTTTTATGGCTCAGATTCGTCGAAATTACCATCTAATTTCCATCTTGTGCACCCAACTAAAATAAAGCAGTTGTCTGATGAGAGTAATTTATGTGATGAAGAAGTTAATGCATCTGACGAGTTGATAATGGTAGAAGTACGACCATTGGCAGCGAAAGATAATTCTGCAGAAGATTCACTGCGTGGCCCGAATATCGACGCGATAATAAGAGCTACTAACCATTTGCCGCTAGCAAAACCCTCTAAATCAACGCCCAGTACTGATTGTCCAGCTGATTTTCAAGCCGAGACACGTAAAATTTTGATAACATTAGTTCAAACATCTGCAAAAATCTTGGTGCATAGTACAGAGGGTGCTAGAGTATATGAAATAATTAAGGATAAATTGGAATTACGATTCAAGCCACCAAACGATCCAAAGACAGTTAAATACCTAACAGATATTGGCTTTTCTGAGAAAAAGGTATTGAAGGCACTTCGTTTACGTAAAATGAATGTCTCAGAGGCATTAGAATGGTTGATTGAACATCAAGATGATCCAGACGATGATGACAATGATTTCGAACGTGCTTTTGTCGAGACCGACTTGAATAGCGATGTCGCAGGTCCCTCGAGTCCTTCATCATCAGGTGGAGCTAAAAAAAAGAGCATAAAAGAAGCATGTTTGGATATATTTAAAGGTAGTGCACGTCAAGGATCGAAAAAAGAGCCAAATTTAGTCAATGTTGTCGCTTTACTCCTTGAGAGTTTTCACCAATATAGACGTTTAGAATTCCGGCCAAACTCCCGGATTAAAGACTCGTTGATTGAGATGGGATTTGATGAAAAAGATGTTGGCGAAACATTGAAAGTAACAGGTAACAATCAATCAAATGCATGTGAATGGTTACTGGGTGCTCGACGGAAAAGTTTGCAAGATTTGGATGAAGGATTGGATGAAGATGGACCTATTTATTCGGCAATAATGAGTAATCCTCATATTCAACTGAGCTTAACTAATCCAAAGATGTTACTCGCTTATTTATCAATATTGGAAACACCTTCATCGACTAGTATATGGATAAATGATCCAGAAGTCTCACCAGTATTGAGTCAAATATTTAAAACGTATCATGCTGAAAAACATGCCATTCACATGAGCCGCTACACCAGTTAACGATGGTATTCCCATGGTAGCAAAAATATTTTCATACAAATTTATATTTCCAAAAAAAGGAAGTCCATTAAATATTGATACATTCATATAAATGGGAAAATATGTAAATATCCTGTATACAGATCTATACTAAGTAGGAGCTATATAGAAATTGAGATGTCTAATATTTCTCATCAAGAAACAGCACAGCGTTCACAGATAATAATTCTTTATCTAATTCGTTAATTCCAGGGACAAATTATTTTTCATTGCTGCATATTTTTAGAGCACAGCAGATTCTGTATATATATTTATTCGTATCATATATGAGTATATGTGTAAATGAATCTATGGTCAATTTATTCGTCGAGTACCGCCATCTCTTTTCCTTATCGACTCTTTTGAATATTCAAATTACCCGGTCATCAATAATAGTATGTATTACATCTTGTCGCCGCTTGGAGGCGTTTTGTTATTCAGAGTTGTTGCAAACCATCTCTACTGATTGAGGTTATGCGCGCCAATATAGTTTTTCGCATACAAAACATCGGCTTATATTGTGATACATCGTGATGGATTACAACAAATACATAAATTAATTCATATTGTCGATGAATGTGTACAATTCTACATTCCTGAATCTTTGCATGTTGTTATTTTTCTCATAACTGTGTCATATATTTTGAATCACTGCAAACATGGTTGTCTACTTTGAAAGCGATGGTAAGTATTCTAATATCATATCAGAATATAATTTGAAAGAATTTATGTTCGGTGTTTCATTTTCATTATATTTTAGTGGTACAACCAAACGTTACTCTATTCATGGGAGCTGATAAATATGAGAGTAAGTTCCCCCATAATTTTCCATAAGCACATAGAATTACCATCATATATTCTATTATTGAACATAAATATGTTCGTAGATGAGGGCCTGATAAAATGGGGATGGCCAGAAGATGTATGGTTTCACGTAGATAAATTTTCTTCAGCGCACGTTTATCTCCGACTTCGTCCAGTGATTATTCCATTTTTTCTATTCGTCATGCTGCTAGAATTCGCAGTTTATTTAAAATCTCATGTCTTCTCATTCAGGGGCAAACGATTGATGATATTCCAACTTCGATTCTTGAAGATGCCGCACAATTGGTTAAAGCAAACAGTATTGAAGGGAATAAAGTAAATGGTGTGGACGTTGTTTATACAATGTGGGCGAATTTGAAAAAAACACAGGGTATGGAAGTTGGTCAAGTGGGATTTCACAAAGAAAAGGATGTAAGGAAAATTCACGTAGCAAAACGATCTAATGTGATAATCAATCGATTAACTAAGACAAAAAGAATAGAAACGCCTGATTTACGTGCTCAACGGGAGCAACGTGATAGAGCCGAACGGGAGAGTAAAAAACATTTATTACGTGAACAGAAAGCAGAAGAAAAAGCTGAAGAAAAAAGAAAGCAGGAAGAAGCTGAAATAAGGTTAATAATTTTTGTTCAGGAAGATATAATTTTCAATCTTCATTTAAATAAAATAATTGGGAACTATTTTACAGGAATTATACATCACTATTCAATGAGAATAAAATGACCAGTAATGTTGAAGCTGGTTATGACTCAGATGATTTCATGTGATGCAATGGGTAGCGGTTGCACACGCGACCAAATCAAAATAGGAGGATTGAATGGATACCACCAGAATGGACGTGGTGGATCATTGTGTTAAAGTGCACGTATGTACATGAGAAATTTCTTGAAAATTGTCGACTTGAATTAACAGTAGTACAGGTATTTTAAAGAATAAATAGAAAGCAAGTCTTTGTACGAATGTTCTCATGAATTTCTTTTAATTTAACGTGAAAAATTGTCTTCAAGAATAGCATCATACTTGACTAAGGCTCCAAATATAAAACTATTTTAAGTGAATGTTAACTGCTCCTAGAGCATCGATTATCCACTTCGGATAATTTTGATCTGGATAAAGTTCCAACATATATTCTCTAACAAATTCCGGAAATTTCTGTGCATGAATACTATCTCTAATGTCTTTCATTAGTTTCATTTGAAAAAAAATATTATGAACTGATAATAAATGACATGCAACAGTTTCTACGGTCACTATATGATGGAGATAAGATCGTGTATATGTTTTACACGTACTACACCCACATGATTCATCAATTGGCCGTTGATCATATCGATACATGTTCTGTCGTAAACTCAATTGACCCGTTCTAACAAGTGCACAACCGAATCGCTAGAAAAGTGAATGAAATAAAGATTATCAAACAGTATTGATTTGGTTGATTAGATGGTACGGAAGAACACTTACAGCTGTCCTGGTAGGGAATACACAATCAAACATATCGATTCCTAGTGCACAACATACCACTAAATCAACTGCAAACCCAACACCCATAAGATATCTGGGCTTATTTTTCGGAAGAACATTAGTACTGAGATGAACCATTCGCCAAAAATCTTCCTTACTCTCACCACCACTCAAACCACCTACTGCAAAACCATTGACTTCCCTTTGAGATTGTAGCTTGACACTTTCTGTTCTCAATTCATCATTCAGTCCACCTTGAACAATTGGAAATATACTCTGTTCATTTGGTCTTTTGTGTACCGCCAGACATCGATCTAACCATCTCGTTGTTCTATAATTTCAATTAATATAAATTTTTCAGTCTAGCTTTGCATGCACATATATTCATCAACGAGATTCTTTATCCTACCTTTGCATTGCCTCCTCTACTCGTGGTCCCGTTGTTGTTGTTTTAACGACATCGTCCAGTTGCATCACAATATCAGCTCCTATTGCATTTTGTATTTCAATCGAGTGCTCTGGTGTCAACATACATTCGGAGCCATCGTAAGGGGACTTGAACTGGACACCTTCTTCCATTATTTCAGCCAAATGCAGCAAAGATACCATTTGGAAACCACCAGAGTCCGTCAATAACGCCCGTTTCCAATTCATAAACTTATGTAACCCACCAGCCTTCCTCAATATTTCAGCACCCTGTATGCATCTCAACCATTAAATTTATATTCTGTCCAATAGGTGTTATATACTTGTCAAATTAATTTTAATTATTCAAATCGTACAAGAAATATTCTCAATATCGACATAATTATAGAACTTACTGGACGAGTTCCTAAATGATATGTATTTGCTAATATTATTTGACAATTCAATTCTTCTAATTGTTGAGGCAATAATCCTTTCATTGTACCCTATAATCAAATGAACATAGATTATTAATGATACTTATATTATTTTTCAATTGCTTTCTTGGATTATTCTGCAACTCTGCTCATTCACATTATCATAATTTTACTTTATTTCTTATGTATCACTTCGTAGTTGCATATCAATTCCAAATACTAATGCAACTCACGTATAACCTCAAACAAATGTTTATTGTTCAGTTTTAAATATATAATTGAGATGTGATAGATGCACATCATATACATAATCATTATGGTATGGAATTCAAGAATGTAATGACAAAATATTTCACAAATTAAAGTACGAAAAGACAAAGAGAAAACATTGAAATTGTATCACCTGTGTTCCAACGGGCATGAAAACCGGTGTGTCCACGTGATGATGAACAAGAGTCATTCTGGCAGTTCTGGCTTTTGTTGTTTGACATTCTGTGATTACTTCGAATTGGAGAGGTTTCTGCTTACAGTCCATCATAATTGTTTTTAAGGCATTCGGCGAAATGTTTCCTAATGGAAATTTTTTTGCAGCCATGCCTTTTCGAATTTTCATCGCCAGAATCATCCACGTTGCATTTTACAGCCACATACACCTGGTGGCGTTGTGTCACATATCAATTATTTGAAAATTTATTTGATTTGTTCAGTACAGCATGTTATTTGTATTTTTTTTTTCATATCACTTTATTTGAAAGAGCTCGTTCTATAATTATAATCACAATATATTTTCCAGATTAATGACTATGTACTGAAATTTGTATTATTTTTATGTACAAAGTCAATTATTTATCTTTAATGATAGAATCCCATGATTAATTTATTAATTGCTCACTCGGTATAAAAAAATGCACGTTGACGGCGAAAATCAACGAAAAATAATTGAGCAGGCCGTCATTTATTGATGTAAGGAGAATATTCATAGCCGCGCCATGCCGAATATATATATGTATATATATGTATGCATACATACATGTATATATATATATATATATATATTTTTTTATTTATTAGATTAATTATGAAATGTTTATTCAAAATTAGACTTTGTTCTATAGGCAGAAGCTGTGCGCTTTCTTCATTTATATTTGTTGATATATGCATAATGAAAATTCGAGCAATTCCATCGCATATGCAGCTCGGGGTTGGAGGGGAAGAGGATGTCTTTTTTTTATTGATAAGCCGGTGTATCTCACAACTCACATGGAGTTTATCAAACAGGTTGAATTCTGCTGGATTGAGAATTGATAGAGACTTGGATTCAAACATATCATTTGTTGTCAGTAACACTCCGAATCCGAGCTATGCTGAGAATCTCTTCCATTCAGATAAACCTCCGATGTTTGTTGTATAGATGGTGCTTGCTGTGTTGATTCCCAGTTTTGTCCTGAAATTAGATCAACCAATTTTTGAGAACCAGAATAATTACTATGAGATTTCCAGAAACTTAATAACAAATAGATTCTCAAGAAATTATTTACCATGTGCCGCAAGAATTGTTGCAAGACATTTAGCAACCGCAACATTTGGAGCACACGCTAATGCTGGCGTCAGTCCTTCAGAATCAACAGCAACGACACTCGCACCCAGTTGGAGTAATCTTCTCGTGACCTGATAACAAATGGCAAATGAGTATAAAATTGTACGAGAGTTCATCAAATGTTTGCCTGATTCAAGTTGAACGTCATTTTTACTCACCCCGACCAACCCATTTCGAGCTGCTAAATGGAGTGGAGTTCTTTGCTGCTTATTAACGATGTTGACGATCCGGACGCGTTGGGTGGTCGCTTTCTGTGCGTTATCAGAAGACTTTTCCAACAGTTCAATTTTATCTAATAGCACAGCAGCTGCTGCCGAATGTCGTCGTTGACACGCTAAATGGAGTGCAGTATTATTCCCTGAATCTACAGCTTCAATATCTGCATTCCACTCTATCAACAATTCTGTGAAAAAATATCCAGTTTCGAATAAACAATGATCAACCAACAGCATGTGACAGAGAGAAAGAATCAATTTAAAGTACCAATCGTGCTCGTTTGACCTGTGACTGCCGCACTGAGTAGAGGAGTTCGTCCAGCGTAATCTTGGGACTCCAATCCCGCAGTCTCCGGACCAACAGCTGTGAGAATGAGTTTTGCACACTCAACCGATCCAGCAGCAGCAGCCACATGTAATGGAAGTCTCCCTCCAGGTGTGTCTCTCGGCGCAGAAACTGCTTGGCCACCAAATTTATTAATGAGAAGTTCCAGGCATTGATCGGATCCCTGATGTACTGCACAGTGAACTGCTGAGAATGGATTGCCATCCAAGTTGTCAACGAGATTATGCTCCAATAAATATTCAACGCAGTTGGCATTTTCATTATAGCATGCCCAATGTAGGACTGTACAGCCTTGATCATCTTTTAGTGAAATTGCACTCGCACTTGGGTCAGCTTTGATAAGTGCCGCTAAAGTTTTGATTGCACCACACGCAGCAGCTAAATGTAATGGTGTTTTGCCATTAGAATCTTGTGCCGATACACGTGCGCCGTGCAACAACAATAGTTCCACCAGAGGCAAATCATTTTCATTTATAACGGCACGAAATAATGGTGTATGTTTATTAATATCAGGCAAATTACAATCGGCTTTATATTTTAGCAATACCAATGCACATTCGTGATGTCTATTTGCCACCGCTAATGTCAAAGCAGTACGTTGTTTCGAGTCACATCTATCAACAACTGACGGATCTTCCATGTTTTTTAGTAAAAGTTTAAGACATTCGGTGTGACCCATTGCAGCAGCACAATGCACTGGTGTTCGTCTTGTTACATCGTCCTGAACAGAAACTGATGCTGCACAACGAAGCAACAATCTAACACATTGCTCATGTCCTTTATAAGCTGCAAGATCAAGGGGTGTTTTACCCGTATCTTCTTTTATATTCGTGCTTGGGAATAGAGGTAATAGAAGCCTGAGAATTTCTCCATGACCGTGGAAAGCCGCAAGATGCAATGGAGTCAAACTGGGTGATGATGAATCGTGCACTGATGGTCTTAAGGATTGATTTGTAGAATTGATTGATAATGCAGCATTACCACTTAATATAGAGTCATGTAAGAGAGCTTCGAGTGCTGGCTGGTTACCACCCGCGACAGCATAATGAACCGAAGTGAAGCCACGTTTATCACGTATTTGCGGATCAGCTCGATGATCCAGAAGATATCTAACACATTGACCAGAATTATCAGCAGGATTTGTGGCAGCGGCCGCAAGATGAAGACATGTAGCACCATTAACATCTTGAGCATTTGGATCGCTTCCATATCCGACTAATGTAAATACGCAGAGATAATGTCCTTGACTTGCGGCATAATGTAGTGCTAGTCTATTGTCATTATCTGATAATCGAAAATTAGCGCCGCTCGACAATAAGAGATCAAGACAATCGACGGAGCCTTTGAATGCGGCAGAGTGTAATGGTGTCCGTCCACCAATATCACGTGAATCAATTTTTCGATTGTCGACTTGGAGTAATTTCCGACAGACTTCAATATGTCCAGCTAGACAACTCAAATGTAGAGGTGTTCGTTGCTCCGCATTTCGTGCAGCTGGTGACGCACCACAATCGAGTAATGTAGTGGTTAAACACTCGTGACCAAACCACGCAGCAATGTGAAGAGCAGTATTACCATTTTTGTCTCTCGTATCGGGCGATGCGCCAACGTCAAGCAAACTTTTGGACCTCGTGAATCTCCCGTGTATTGCTGTCATGTGCAGGGGCGTACGGCCATCTTGAGATTGTACATTTATACATGCACCAGCGCGTAAAAGTGATTCAAGACAATCAACACCTCGTGTACTAGCGGCGGCAACGTGGAGTGGAGTTTGACCACGATAATTTACGGCTTCAATGTTTGATCCATTGCGAAGCAATTCGGCAACCGCATCAGCATAGCCATTAAGGCAGGCAAGATGAAGCGGAGTGTTACCATAAACATTCTTTGCTTCCATGTCCGCACCTGCTTTTATCAATATTTTCAAACAATCAATCCTACCCGCTGCCGCTGCGGCATGCATCGGTGTATAAAGATCACGATCCCGTACATCCAGTTCAGCACCATGGCAATATAAAATTTTTATTATCTCTTCATAACCCATATACGCAGCATAATGTAATGCTCTACGATCTTTTTTATCACGGGCATTCACAACACAACCAGCTTGACTTAATAACAATTCTGTCATCTCGGCATGTCCATTATAAGCTGCATGATGCCAGCACGTACGGCCACCACGATCCGTCAAATTAATATTAAATAGTCTTGGTATTATAAGTTTAGCACATTGCAGCGCATTATTCGCTACCGCAACAAATAACGGTGATTGCCAATTGCGATCTCTCACATTCACTGCAGCTTCATGTTTCAATAGTACTTCGACCACACCATCATTTCCTGAACAGCACGCTCTATGCAATGGCGTGAGCCCTCTTTTGTCTTTATTATTAACGCCAGCACCACCGAGAATGAGCGTTTCAACTATGGCAGCATCACCTCTAGAATGAGTATTGGGAAATTTAGAACTTTTAATTAGACAATATATATTTTTAAATACCTTTGCATGTTACTTACATAAATGCCGCAGCGTGAAGCAATGATCGTTGCTTATCATCGCGCCAATGAATATCTTCTTGTTGCGCCAATAGAGTACGGATTCCTTGAATATCTCCAAGAAATATTGCCTGAAGCAATGGAGGCTGAAAAAAAAACATTTTGAAATCGATGACGAACAATAGAAAACAACTCAACCTCATAATTCTTCCTTATTCAACATTAATAATCAATTTTTTACACGGAATTATTTGGATAAATTTCGCATTCTTCTTAATGAAAGTAGTAAAATGCAAAATAGCACAAAATTGCTTCTAGAATTATTCCTGCCTGTTGATAAACACAAATTATGAATTAATAAGTAAATATATGAATAGCACGTTGACACGCGAGTATAACCTCTATCAAGAATACAAAACGTACATACGAGGTTATAAACCACAAATGTGTGAAAATTAGAAGACAATTTAGAAAAAAAAGGGCAATTATCATACCTCATCGGTGATTTCCCGAATAATCCAATTCATATTTGAACAATTATCTATGTCATCGGTAATCATCTGACAATGACAATCCTGTTAATAATCCGGTGATGTCGTGCTGAATGGACCAGAAGCAAAGCTGTCATTCGCATGATACATTTCGTATACGTTCTGCAACGCATGATATAACATTTTGAATTTGTTGTGCGTGTTTAATTACCCACTATCTTCGTAGCTGCACTTCTATAATTATATTACATTCATCATCTGAAATTGCAATATTTTCCGGCTAACATAATGTCACAATTAAGATATATGTTTGCTGTATATTTATACTATATTTACTCATAGAACAATATTATATACATGTATATGGACAGTCACGAAAAGCGCATCTTAAATTTTTTATAAAAATGTACCTACGATTTAATGAAATGTTCGATGAATTTAAGAAAGTGAAAATGAGTTCAGCCATATGTGACAATGTGAATAGAATTTTCTTTTTATTTATAAAGTTTGTACGATTAAATAAAATATTTGTGATCTGAGGTAATTAAAAAATACCGCTATGTCATTATAGTTGTTGGAGATTGCGCACGCACGTCATGTCGGTTAGTATTGGATTTTATCGTTAGTGGCGCAGTGATGATGAATATTTTCCCGCCAAAACAATGAAGAAAGGGCATTGAGAGTATGAGGAGCAGGCTTGATGCACGGTGTGATCACTAGGAAGTAAATACTTGGACGCATTGATTATGTTCAAGGATTACTAGAATCAAATGGAACTGTTGATAACAATGCGATAGTTTTAGGGGTGTGGGTCAGGTCTGTATAGTCTTTGGTATTATTTCGAATACTGAAAATGGAGCACGAGAGTGCCTTTGTTTGTACGGGAAAGGTGAATTTGAATGATTTCCAATTGTGTAAAAATGGACCATTGATGAGTAGAGAATTAGAGAAAGTTATGTATTCTGATGATTTTCAATGTCCAATTGATGAAATAAATGTCAGGTTATTTGATAGAACACAACCGGCATCGACTGCTGTTGTTCATCTTGATCACTTTATAAAGTACATGGAGTAAGTTTGCAACAAGTTGTTTGAACAGGTGTTATACTTTCAATTGATTAATATTTTACTTTTATCTTGCAGGATGCAATTGAGAATACTCAATCGTTATGAATCGAATGATACTTTAAATCTGAAGCTTGTGAAACATGATAAAATAGATTTTTATCATGTAAGAAAATCTGTGTGTGATTTAATATTTTATATTCGTACGTATTTGGATAATGTTGACCCGGAATGGGCAGTTATACAGCACACAATGTTGATGAATATGCAAAATGAAATTGATAAAGTGTTGACGTCAATAAAGAAGTTCCTTGTGAGATTAAGAAGATTACCAGGATCTATATTTCATTATGCTGCATCAAACACCGGTAATAAATGTGGCCAACCCGAATTTCATTTGTATCATATGCACCTGGATCTTCGCTGGTTAATTGTCAGCGTAATTTATGTAACAACTAAGAAAGGACAATTCACAAGTCATTTAGTTGGGGATTTACACAAGGCTCTTGAATTAGTTATAGATGATTTGATTTATATCTCGTTGAAAATATTTGATAGAACAAATTTGCCAGACTTACGTCTCCGTAGTCCATTTAATTGTACATGTTTACGTGAACTATGGTTGATGCTACAGATACTCATAGATGACATTCACGAAAGGTATAACAGTCACGATTTCTGGCATTATGTCAATTTAGCACTCAACAGAATCCAAAAACAGAAGAGAGAACCGAAGAAACTTGAAATGACACCAAGAATTGCTTGGTATGGTGATAATAAAAATCCATTCACAGAGACCAGATATCCGGAATTATTTGGTGTTTGGGTGATTTATCATTTAGCATTGCTACATGGTTATACCAAAGAAGGCAATTATGTTGGTCCAACTACCACAAGAATAAAATCAAATTATGATCAAATCGATATATTATTGAGGTCTTTTGCGAATGAGTGTGGTAAAGAAGATATCAGAGATGAAATTGACGAAGAATTGAAAATTATGATACCATTTCTGCGAGTATTAACAGAAGAATGGTGGCCATCCAAGATGATGGTGATAAATTACTTATGGGAATGCTTTCATCGACGATTGCACCATCCGTTCTTGATGCAGTTGTCTGGCCCTTGGTCAATTTCAATTGAAAAGAAAACGCCAGCAGATATTCTAAAACAAGTTGAGGACAGAATTAATGGTCACTTGGATCATGGCAACGAATCAAGTTATGGTATTTTTCTACGTTTTCTTGGAGGAATTCTCAAACGCGGTCACGAGAAAGGTGATAATAAATTTTGGCATCAAGTTAAAGGTCGAATATGTTCAAAATTCACAAGAAACAAAGTTAAAGACTTCTCCGAGTCGGCACTCATCAATTTTATATCACTTTTCCTTACATTGGCAATTACGACTGATGCTGAGAATGTATGTGCAATAATGCAGGATCTACTGCCAGTAGTTCAAGATGCTGAATTGGAAAATATGCGGTGTGCATCATTGAGTTGGAAAGGACAACTATCGATACTTCTTGTTTATGTAGATAATAAATTACAATTGGCACCGATATCAGAGAAGATTATACAGACTGTGAACGTAATAAGTTGCCGGAAGGATGAATTAGCACGAATGACAATGGCTATATTTGTTGACACTCTGGCGAAGGTACTTTCTTCGAATGAAAAACTTGACCGTGGTGAGCATAGTTTGATCGGTGGATGGATTGATCGATATCTGTTGGAATGTTCAAGGAATCGAGCAGGAACAGTATTAAATATGTTGCTAAATGTATTCGAAATATCAAGGAATATTAATTCTGATGTTCCATTGCATGAACAAGCCTCCTCACACAAGTTAGGAGCTACGAAAATGCTCGAAGCATTATGGTCGGTTGTGGCCGGCAGAGTCCGCACATTGGTCTTCGATATTAATTCCATTGGTGAGAATTATCATGTTATAGCTAAATTGGCAGTCGCTTTCACACAAGATGCACTGAAAAATCCAACAATGGCTAAAACTTATCGGCATTCTGCTACATCGCTCTTCGCCCATTTCACATCCACGATAAATGTTAAAGATGTTCGAATAACAAAATTTTATATTGGGATGATTTTGAATGATACCATTGTGATCGATAATTTGAAGAATCAATTGAAGAACTTTGATTTACTTATCATACAAGCGTGGATAAAATGCTGCGTCCATGGACAAGACACGAGTGACGGTGAAATGAGACGGATAAAAAGTTATATTGCTGAGCTGAAAGAATTCCGAGTATTATTCCCGTCGTGGATGGATGCTCATGAATTCAAGGAAAGTAAAGAATCGGTATTGATATATGCAATGGCGCTGGCTAAACGACGAAATTTGATTCCAGAAGTGCAAAAATCGGGATTTGATGCCAGAACACGTACAATCTTCAATCATATAGATAAATGGGCATTGATACCAATTAAAGATGAAACCAAAGATAGTGAACTAGCATTTTGGATTTATAGATGTTTGGGCACATTCTTATTATGTTGCGGTGCAATGTTCCATACGAAAAATCAAATGAGTCCATTAAAAAATTATATTAACAAATTCATTCTCCCAGCTGATGAGCAAATGGGATTCCTCAGAAATTTGGGGAAACGCATATTCTCAATGGTTATATTGGGATTCGAAGCAGCAAATCCAAAAACCGACGTTGGTTTGTATAATTTAATGTTTGAGATCTTTCAAACTTATTTGCCACTGCTAGTGACTGAAAATGCAGGTCCGTTCTCATATAAAATCGCTGAATCGTTGATAAGATGTTTCACAGATGCAAAGCCTGATTTTATTAATCTCATCATTGAAAGATTGTCCACGGGATTTTTGAAAATTTCCACTGATAATTCGATGCATAAACATTGCTATCTTGTCATGGCACTCTTGACATCTTTGATCAGTGCAGGAAGTACATATCCAAAATACTTGATTGAATATATTATCTTGAAATGTGGGAGTAATATCATTGAATGTTACATAAAAGTTCACGATTTGCATCCCCATAAAAAGCAAACGATCAATTTTATCACAAAAATTGTGTCCAATCCGTATTATAAAGACGATTCCACAGTCAGGTATTTATCAATCATATATTCCTTGTCAGTGGCGCGTTGAATTGATAAGCAGAAGTGAAGTATATGCATCTATAAATTTTCAGAACGTCATTCCAGAACATGATCTCATCAACATTGTCAAATTATCTGTGTTATCACGCGCAAAGCACTTTTGAAATTCTCAAATTCATCACAACTATCGAGAGTTCAATTGTTAAATTTGTTATCCCACTCTTCGAGAAAATAATTTCCGATACAGAAAAGTATCACCGACCAAATGCAGCGTCACTCAGGTATTTATTCGTCTTCAATAATAAGATATTTACACCAATGAATGCGTATGGATGACGAACAGAAATTTTCAATCACAGATATTCATTGAAGCAGCTCGAGGATCTTTTAGTAGATAATTCTTGATCCGAACCTTAACTGGACAACGTGAGTACCTGAAGGATGAGATTTAAGTTTCACATTTGGAATATTTTTAACTTCAATTCCAATGTATATTTCTGTAATCCTTCCAAACTACTCAAATCAGTAGTGCGGATAGAGAAAAATATAGAAATAATCAGGTGATTATATATAAATAAGTATTAAATAATGGAATAATAATGGATGAATACACATTGGAAATTAGTATACGTTTCGCGCAAAAAATGCTAAAACAACATTTATCTTTGATGAGAATATCGAAATCTATTGTATCTCATATTTCCTGGTGTGTTTATGCATAGTGGCGAACGTCATCCTAGTAATTCAAGACGTGATATCGCACTTTGTGCGGCACTTCTGAGTGCTGGCTCCATATTACCATTTAGTAGTGCCTCTAATCGCTCAACATAGCTATCAATATTTTGTAAATTTGCCCCATCATGAGTTCCTGAAAAGAAAAATATGACACAATAATGAATTTATCACACCCAGTAGCAATACTTGACTGTTACAGAACTGAGGTCATATTCTGTATTCAGTTTGCGAATAAAACAATTTGTCCAACCTGGGAGTGGGATTGTAGCAAAAGAACTAGCAAGTTGTGTGCGGAGAGATTCCAAATGACGTTGAAGTGATTGGTTAGTCGTTCTTTGTTGATTAGTCTCTGATTCTAAACGGTTGACTGCTGCATGAAGACTGTCAACGTGACGTTGTAGCACCGCATTTTGGGCCTCATAATCTGATGTAGCCTTCCTTAATTGTCGTAATTCAGACTCGCAAGCTGCAATTGCATGTCAAAACAATTCCATTCAGGCACAATTACGAAAAACGAAAATATTCATAGTAAATAAATGTAAGGACAATACATTTGTTATGGTCCAAGAATTCTTCAGTAAATATTGGAATATCAAAACCCGAAAATTCATTATCTTTTTCAGTCAAGGTCTCCTGAAACATAAAACAATTGCATTAGATCAAACGTTTCTCGCATAAATAATCTTCAATTAATTTAGAATTGAGTGCCATGTACAATTGGTTCAGTAGTTGTATCACCGCCATTCCTCTCTTTTTTATTAATTTCATTCTGCTTCTCTGTCGACTGTCTTTCGCTAAATAATCTATATGCCTCCGTCTGTTTATAATCACTAAATTCACGATTATAGCGCTCTTTATCTTGTTCAGCTGCATTAAGATATTGTTGCTTTTGTTCAGTAGGTAATGAACTCCATTCAGAAGCCAGTAATTTAGTGATATCAGTAAATGACATTGCCGGATTGTCAGCCCTAACTTTTTCTCTTCGATCATTCAGAAATCTGAAGTAACCAGTCAATGGTTGTTTCGGTGCTGTAGCATCCCTTGGAGTTTTTTTCCGTTTCTTCGATCGAGTATTCCCTATCGGTGTACTACTTCCTCCTGGAGTTGACGTTATCTTTTTCCCACCACTATCACTTACTGAATCAGGTGCTTTTTCCTCACCATTTGATGGTGATTTGTTATTATGATTTTCAGCTTCACCATTTAATGAACGTTGCTCATTATCACCGTTAGTTTCTGTGGTATCGTTCATTGTGGCACTTTCGTTCATCATTACGAATATATACAATTAAATATCTTTATTCCATATCATTCGAATTTATTTGTAACAATGTTTTTGCAAGAGTCGAATAATCAAATTCATCAACTACTGCTATTGAACGAATACATATACAAATATGAACTCAATTTTAATCTATACCACTGCGTACAGCTCATCACGAAGGGAAAATAACATCCAATAATCGATTGAGGTTATGTTCTCAAATTCAAAACACATTTCCATTGTGCGACAACTTCATGCGATACTTTTGCATTTCGCGGTGTAATTTTTATTCTATTTTGATTGGTTAATGCAATCCCGCGCGAATTCAATCGTGCACGCCTCTTTGCTGTGTGTTTGTTGTGAACCTAACCCTTCTGGCTTATCACAGCTCATCAAAATATCATTAGTTCTTTTCAAAACAAATGAAGAAGTATTGCACTTATCACTATGTCCAATAAAAGAGATTTTTTTCTCGTATAATTTTGCTCACTGTTATTTAAAGTGAAGGAAGAAAAGAATGAGTAAAACAAAAACATGGATGAAATGGAAGTAGATGAGGCTTCAATGCCAAAATCTCAAGTCAGTTGCAGGTGAGTGGAATACTTTGAGAAAAAAGGTCTTCATTACTTATTATAGCTAAATTTATTTATACTTTATTTGAGATTTGTTTATTGTAATCCAATAGGATCTCGCAAGTCGAATCATTATGGAGTGTCATTCATACTCCGGTTATTGGCATGTTTTCGGATTTAACAAAAGCAGGAACAGAGCAAGGCCTTCGCTCCTTTCTCGAATCAATGACACGATCATCAGAGACACTGAATAATATTCTGATTCCACCATTCAGAAAAGGTGAGAAGTATAATCTCCTCAGGCGGCAGTATACAGCATTTACAACTTGGCTGTTTGGTATATTGTTTCATACACTTGGTACACCATTGAGTAAAGAAATTCTTGCGAGTAGCATTGAAGTCCAGGCATGTATGCTGAGAATCCTCTACCGGTTACATTTTGCTGGTTTTCATGCTATCTATACAGCATACATTAATACTCTCGATAAAATATTCGATTATGCTGCGAAGACAGATAGAAAAGGAAGCATTGAGATCAATGAATTCATTATTGAATCGAACGTAATCGAAAGCTTAGATTTGACATCGTATCCAGTAACTGTTCGACAAAATACGATGTCTACAGTTATTGTATCTATCATGGAAATATTCCTCAAAGCAGGCGTTATCTCGTCAAGCCAAAATGCATTATGGTGGAAAATATTGACAGCTTTAAAAATATTAGGACCTGAAGCTAAATTAATTGCAATGGAAGTTGCAGCCGAAATGATGACATCAAACAATTACAATGAGAAACAATTGGCAATGTATATTACTTATAATACAGAAACAATGAGAACCATCAATCATTGGCGAAATATAACGCTATTAAGCCCAACACTTATAGACAAATTCGCCGAAGTGATGGGTAATACATTGCAAAAAGGAATTTGTAGTCCAGAAATCACTGATCTCTGTTTTGCGATCATTGAGCTTATCAGTGACAAAATGATTGTCTCTAAAAAATTAGAAATAATTGCTTGTAACAAAATAAGAAATCATTTGATGCAAAATCCTCGATGTTATACCAATGAGGAAATTCCAAAGTTTACGAAATATTTTGAGAACTGCTCTGAAATTTCTTCAGTACTTGCACATTTCGTTGCTTTCGATATGAAACCTTTTCTCCATTCGGAAGCAATACTCATGGCTACGAAATTGAGTCGATTATGGAAATCATTAACTTTAGTTGTCACCAAGTCAATGGCATCAGAAAAGTTTGCAGTATATCTTAAAAGAATTTTGGAAATTCATCGTCTTTTATCATCGTGGTTGTCGTTACAATCAGTCCGATGTAGGTTTTTTGATGATTTCAATGAACTACTTCAAAGTCTTTTCGTTCAATTAGAAGAAAGTGTAAATTTGGATATGAGTAATCCAAGTCGTGTATTGCCATTTATGTGTTTCGTGGACATGTTGGCACTGAATAATGATAATTGTAATCAAGATGGTATTCAAAATATTATGTTACTACCGTGGTCACAAGTGAGAGAAGGACTCTCAATATGTGATGAGAAAACATACAATAAAATATCGATGATAGCGAAATCGATAGATACTGGATCGAAAATAAAATGTTTGGATAGTGTATGTCAACTAGGCAAAGGCAAAGTGCGCTTGAGATATCTGAGTACTTGTGTTACTAATAGCCCAGCAGAATTTGGCACTGTCGTTATATTAAACTCAATATTTCTACTGAAAGATGCGGAGATAAAATTCTATGATATCAACACGCATATTCTGAAACCAGCATTGATAGCGCAACGCAAAGCATTGGAAGAAGCACTTGCAAAAGTTCTTGGTCCTACTGCTTGCATACTCTCAGGTATGGCAACGATAGAAAAAATAAATTGGGATGAAAAAGAATGGCGTGTCAACTGTCGTCTATGTGATAATGGTGATGAAGGAAATTTTCCCGAACAAACATTGGCTAATGAGATCGAAACACTTTTCATCCCCTATTTCCAGTTATTCCGATCTAAAAATCCAGAAACTCGCAAAGATATGATGAATAATTTAATACGATTTTCGAATCATATTCGTGCATTCAGTTCAAATGAAATTCTAGCCAATTGGTTGCCCCTTGCTCGTGACACCGATTCTGGAATTCGCAGTAATTTGGCTGTTTCAATTGAAACAATAGTGAAGAACAAAATTCATCTATCATCATCATCTTCATCATTGAGGAATGGAAATGTTGGAAAAAATATTACCCAAGACGAGTGGCCAGAAGATTTGAAAGTTTTTATCGAAATTATAATGAATGAAATAGCAAAGACATTAAATGAAGCATTGAATGATTCAAATGATTGTACGCACAAAACTCTGCTCATGACTGTTAAAGAACTTGCCCGTGTACCGATTCACTTTATTGAACGGCGAATATGTAACGTTTTGATAATAAGCATTCTTCATCCAAATTCGACACTCATTGCAGTGGCATCGGCGACATTTGCGTATAAAGACATTGCTGAATTTAATGGAATTACTCCCAAGGAATTGTATATAAGATATAGGAAAGAGTTAACAGAAGTTATGATAAAAATGGCAGCGAGAAATCATTATGAAAAAGGCTACAATCTTGCTACAACATTACACAGATCAGCAAGTTGCATTGGCTATCGTGGGACCCGCGAATTTCTACGTAAGAATGGTAATTTAGCTGTGAGTTATCTTGTACCTTTAGCTGTTCATGTACCGAAAGTTCATGATCTTTTTCGTGACATTGCATTTCTCACAGGTTTAGATGAAAAAGACATGTTCATCGATTATTTTCAGTATATATGCCCACACGTGCTCATAAATGAGACACCAAAGATAGCTATCAAATGTTTACAACTCGTATCTACAATAACGAAGTTACCATTAAGTAAACTTTTTGCTGAATCATTTTTGGAAATATTTCGCGAACTATTACTCCACTTCCATGAGAACATGGAACGTGTTATCAATTGTCTTGATATTATATCAAAATTTGATCCGAATAATCAGAAAGGTGCGAAGATAATATTTGATTCACGAGAAAAATTGGCAAATTATTTGAAACCGCAACTTCATGCTGTTCTAGTAAATTTCGATTCGAATCTAAGTGTAACTACATCGGACGAATATACTCAACGATGTGCTCTCGCTTCACTGGCAGCTTTAATTAAATTCATGGGCGCTGAACACTTGAGCCCATTGAAATACAAAATATTGGCAACACTCCGAACGTCACTGGGATTTACTCGAACGGGATTCCGAAAACTGGCCTGTTACGCGTGGGATTCATTCATACGAAATGTTTCAGTAGACGAACTTGGCCCACTCCTTTCAACGATTTGCGTGTCATTGATTCCGCTTTTGGAATGTTGCCCAGTCCAAACAAATTCGATGCTTGAATATCTATTAATTGAAAATAATAGATCAATTTCAAATCACATATCAGAATTATTTTTCATCGAAGACCTTCAAGTTTCACGCAAAATACTTGACACTATCGTGCCAGAAATAAAACGCACGATGAGTACAAATAATTTTGCAGCTAATTTGGAGCTTTGGCAAAAAAGAATAATACATGAAACGGATGAAGTACGACTGAAGGCACTCATCTATCTACAGAAATTTTTAGAACAACATCGAAGTGAATTAAATGAAATGATATTGAACGATACTAATCATGTACACCCGGCAATTGTCCAATTACTCGATGCACTTTTGGCTGGCTGTCAACATACGGACGAACAGATACGTCTTTATTCCGGTGAATGTTTGGGTGAATTGGGTGCCATTGAGCCAAGTTTATTACCACGACGTATTGTTTCAAGTCATGATTGTAAATTCATTGCGGAGATGAATGGCGAATTTGCATGCGCTTTATTGCTTGAGCTCGTGCGTGCATTTCAAATGTTAAATAGTACGCACAATGTGGATTGTTTTTCATTGGCAATACAGGAAATACTCAAAACGTATGAAATATCACCGGATGGAAGTAAGAGAGAATTATGGGAATCACTGCCGTCAACGACGCAGCAAATTATTCTGCCATTCCTCACGTCACATTATAAATCACTGACGCCTTCAGATTCCGTGCATTATCCAATTTACGGAACGGATGCAGGCTCAACATTTGAAAAATGGATTTTCAATTGGGCCTGTTGCATGATTGCATCAATAACGAATAAAACACTCTCAATCATGCTAAATCGCTGCCGTCCTGCATTCAAACGTGACATAAAAACCACAATATTTTGCATCCCCCATATTGTTATATATTCTGTTATCAATGGAAATGATAGTGACCGTGATGGCTTGATTAATGAAATTCTTAATATAATTAAAGCGAATAATGAAAAATTGGATGGTGAATTGATCAAAGGTCGACCATTGCGCAACGTGTTACACGATAAAGTACAGAGAAAACAAGAAGTAAGGGAAGTGTCTGATGAATCGCGTAGGATACGCTGCTCACAAATGATTTTTGCCACATTAGACCATATAAAACATTGGCTCGAAGAGAAGCGACTGGATAAAAATGAAAAATACATTGCGGTTGAAGCTTTTTTCAAGCGTTTAGACAATTTGACATTAGCAGAAGGGTGTTATCAATCGCACGAGTATCATCGTGCACTTATGTATTTAGAACGTCATATGGCATTGAAAAAAAGTCGTCTTACCGACCCAATTGAGAGCGGCCTATTAGCAAAAATTTATACTCAATTAGAAGAACCTGATGGTGTCTCAGGTATTCTCGCATTGCAAGATCAATCACCAACACTACAACAACATGTTTTAGCTCATGAGCTCAGTGGTCAACTGCAAGATGCGGCGACGTGCTATGAACGTCTTGCACAACGTCACGGTACTCCTAAATATATACAAGGGATGATCCAATGTTATCTAGGATTAGAGCAGCCATTTACAGCGACAAATATAACAAAAGGAGTGCTCGACCGGAGGCCAGAACTGGAACCATTATTAGTTGAACACGAACCATTTTGGCGTCTTGCTCATTTTGTTCATCTAGACATCAACGATATTAATGACGCTAAAACAACGATCAAAGCATCATTAATTAAGAATTTGATGGACAAAGTGAGTCCGGATATTCAGGCAGTTAAGAAAAATTTGGTATCATTACTGGGCGCAGCATCACATCAAGATTATGCTTATCAACAGAATTATCCGCATATAATGAAGTTACATGTAATTAATGAATTCGAGAAGGCGATGAAACTGATACTTAATGACATACATGCACTACCAGAATTATTGAGTGAATGGGAACAACGTGGACGATTGGTACGTGGTTCACGTGGTGTTGAATTTGTATTGGTAATGCGCCGGGCTGCACTAGATCTTGGTGTTCAAGTAGAAAAAAATAAGATCAACCTGAGTCATGATAAGATGGATATAGCTGAGCAACAACCATTCCATACGGTCTTGCAGCAGGAAATTGGTAAAATTTGGTTGAAGAGCGCACGTATAGGAAGAAAAGCGGGCCTTTATCAACAGGCATATATGTATATTTTGTCAGCAAGTGATTATTGTCCACCGCAAGAACTACATATTGAGCAGGCACAACTTTATTGGCAACGTGACCGTCAAAAAGATGCTTTTATCACATTGAAGAGATTATTTTTGAAGTACTTTCAACCCTTGAGCCATTACAAAGAATTGCCAATAGACGTTTGTACAGATGAAAGGAAACAATTTGCTAAAGCCAAATTGTTATTTGCAAAATATAATGATGAAACGGTTAATGTTGACAGAGAAATCAATAAAAGATATTATAGAGATGCTGTTGATGCATGGCGATGTTGGGAAAAAAGTTATTTAGCTTGTGCACAATATCATGATACCATGATCGAACGAATGAGTGAGGACAAGAGAGATATTGACCATGGTTTAGTAATGCAAGTCATGGTTATAACGAATTATGCTAAATCACTTTTGTACGGATGTAAATTCATCCATCAGTCTTTGCCACGAATGTTGACAATATGGATGAATTTTGCATTGAGAATTCATAGTAATCGGAATTCATTGCCTTCACAGATGGAGATGATGATGAAGATGACAAAAATAATAGACGTATATGTTATTCGTCTTCCAAAATTCATGTGGTTAACAGTTTTTAGTCAACTCGTATCGCGCATTTGTCATCCAGCTAAAGAAGTCCGAACAGTATTAAATACAATTTTAGTTAATCTCGTTCTTACCTATCCCCAATATTGTTTATGGATGATGGCGTCTGTATTGAATTCATCATACGCAGTTCGCCAATCCAGATGTCAAGATATAATGAATTTAGTGACAAAAAAATGCGAAAATACTGATTCAAATGGAATGGCATCTCTGATAAAAGATTTCGAGCGACTGTGGCAACGTCTCATTGAAGTATCGAATAAACCCGTAAGTGACAAATCGAATTCAACTACTATCAGTGCACTGTCAAGACAAATGAAGTCTTTGCTCGCGTCACGATCATTCGGTCCAATTATGATGCCTACAAGTAAATTTTGTCAACTACATTTACCTCAATCCGTCAAAGGTATACGCACAACAACACTGGATCGGCATAATCCTTTTTCCACTGAATGGGTTTCAATCGTCGGTATCGCTGAGCATGTTACCATTTTAGCATCACTCCAACGACCAAGAAGAATAACGTTGCTCGGTTCTGATGGTGGCCAATATCTTTTTATGTGCAAACCAAAAGATGATTTACGCCGAGACTTTCGTTTGATGGAGTTCAATGATATTGTGAATAAATATTTACAAAAAGATCCAGAATCACGACAGCGGAGACTTTATATCAGAACTTATGGTGTTGTTCCACTAAATGAAGAATGTGGTTTGATCGAATGGATACCAAACCTCATTGGGTTTCGGGTGTCTATTATTAAATTGTACAAAGAACGAGGTATTGCGGTATCTCACAAAGAAATATCAACGATGTTACCGGAAATAACCGCTCCATTAGAGAAAAAACGTGATATTTTCCTAACGAAATTATTGCCAAGGTATCCGCCAATTTTACGCCATTGGTTCACTTTGAATTTTCCTGATTCTTATGGCTGGTACGAAGCACGTACAGCATATATCAGGACTGCGGCGGTCATGTCAATGGCGGGATATATTCTTGGACTTGGAGATCGTCATGGTGACAATATTCTTTTTGATTCGAGATGTGGTGATTGCGTTCACGTTGATTTTAACTGCCTGTTTAATCATGGTGAATCATTCGCATGGCCTGAACGTGTACCATTTCGATTGACACACAATATGGTTGATGCTATGGGTCCATTAAAATATGAGGGACCATTTCGAAGATCGTGTGAAATTACTATGAGGATTCTGCGGCAGGAAGCCAGCACGCTCATCAGTGTTTTAACGCCGTTTGTTTATGACCCACTGGTCAGTTGGACGAAATATCGAATGGCTAGTGATGTCCCTGAAAAAATGAATGAAAAGGTAATAACTATGTGTTGCAAATAATAATCTTTCCTTCCATATTATAGATTTGTGTATTATGATTGCTCAATATGTAAACTTTTCTTCAGGCGGTGCAAAATATCAAAGACATTGAATTAAGATTGAAGGGATGTGTAAGATCATTCGGAAGTCAAAATGGAAGTACAGCCGTAAATTTGAGTGTTGAAGGCCAAGTAAATCATTTGATTCTCGATGCAACAAATATTGACAATCTTTGTCAAATGTATCAAGGATGGACTGCCTATATTTAACACTTGTCCTCCGTTACAATCCCATTGTGCCACTGTCGTTGGATACATCACACCAATGATGTACTCATTATCTGTACATATATTTGAATAAAACATTTGATAAATTCTTAAATAGCCAATATATATGAGTACCCACAGTTGCTGTTGCGGTCGCGTCAATGTAGAAATATATAAAGACGAAAATCAAAAATAAAATTTGCACATCTGGTGTATTTTAGATACAAGTTCATAATGAAATATATATAATGAGAATGTGTATAAAAAAAGATAAGCTAAGTTATGGACATTTTCTTTCAATTTGACTCTTTCCACTCTCTTCATATTCTTGGCTCGAAATCCACATCTGTTGAAATGTACCAATTGATGCCAGAATTGATCCACCAATCCAGGCACCAAATCGTCTCTCGGCACATCCATTGGCACTAATTAGTTTCAATCGCATACTCGTAGGTATTCTTAGGGATAAGTCTCTATTCAAACGCTCCGGGAAACCCTGTTGATGCAAAAATTACATTTTCAGTTAATGTGGAATTCGAAATGACAAAGAAATGACACAATCACTAGTGTCATAATATTTACATTCAGTTTAATATACCTGAATAAACGAATTTCCTCCGGTAACTACAACGCTCCCATAAAGCGCTGGTCGTACATCCACATCACACATTCCTACACTGGTTGTAACAATATGTCCAACACCAAGCATTGTGTTACCCACAGTGCCACCACGCATTGGCACCATACTTGGATCAAACAGAGCCTCGGGTATTTTGAATCGTTCCGATGCAAAATCCTTATAACACATAATAAATCAGTTCAATAAAATTGTCTGCGTGCGATAGAATTTCAATTATCTCTTTTGATAGTATAGATTGCTACTAACCTGGTGATATCCAGTTGGGAATTCGTATTGGACCGCAGGTATTGTTGACACAACTTTTTCATCATACGGAGTTTCAGAAACTTGAAGTGTAGTTGCTTGAAAATCCTGTACTAATTTCTTAACCATATAATTATGCCATGACTTCGTTACTTCAGGCAGACCTTTTTTCTTTGTCCAACGTGGTTTCTCATGATCTTTTACCACTTCTTTACTACCAATCATATAAGCAGGTGACAAATCAATATCATTGTCCTGCAAATACTGTTTACACTGCATTGTAATGTAATCGCCAGCTAATGGCGATCGTACTATCGCTTGAGTGAGAACAAAACCATCTTGGACAGGCACAGCAGAGGTGTAAGTAGCACCACTATCAACAACAATACCAGTCGCACGTCCATTAGCAAATGCAGCAAGAACTGCATTTTTAACAAGGAAATAAGCCGGAACATTGTACTTTTCAAACATTAATTCCGTGAGTTTTTCTCTTTTACTCCGGATATTCCATGGCGATTCCGAGAACAATACTGGATGATATTCAGCATCCGATTGAATAACTTTTGAGTAAGTATAATCCAACACTTTTTCAAAATGATCCCAATCCTCAATCATTCCTTCTTTCATATAACTAGCAACCTCCATACCCGGTCGCGCTACATGCAATATTGTTGTGTCCATATAATACTTTGGTTTTGACTGTGTAATATTACTGTCAGGTTTTTTCACATCCACATCCATTGGTGTACCATTATTTTCATCACCAATTCCAACTGCCGCTGGTATTTCGGCTTTCGGTGTATCTTCCTGTGCATAACCTACACGTAACGAATGATGTCCCAAATCAAACACCAACGCACCGATCTCGTCACCACCGTAGAGCATCCCTGACATTTTCGTTATCGTTATTGTCTTTATAAATAGTTTTATTATTACATATAGATAATTGTTTATTATATCTGATCGATGAATTATTCTTGTCGTAGTATCTTCTAAAATTTCCTCACTGAATCCGTGTTTGTGTCGACCACTGTCAAACACTCGCTTCCGTGCGTTAGCTTCATTAATAATTAATTCACCCTTTCAGTTAGGATCACAAAAAATATCCCTTACTATTGGTCAGTTGATACAACAAGTAAATGTGGCGCCTCTGGTGGTGTTTTCTGTAAGGGACTGTTGAACCAAAGTCCGATACGCAACAATGAAAATCCCTGGTCTGTGATTCGCGGATTGTGGAACAAATGGCTTGCGCCACCTGTAAATAATGAACATAACAAAAAAATTGGTAGATATGAATAATGTAGCAGTTGCTGATAAAATGTATTTACCGACAGAGTATTTTTTCAAAGAAACCGTTTGAATCCGAAAAATTTCTTTACTATACTCTCAATATGTCGTCATTGTCGTCCTCTCATGTTTCTGGACCGCTCGAATATACATGTATATAATTCATTAGACGCTCGCGAGTGAAATGCTGATATTTTTTATGTTTTCTCGTGTAATTCGATGACGCCATTAGTGACAGCAAATCTTAAAAAATATAAAAACGCGAGATGAAAATGAAGAGGCACTGGATTAATTATCGGATATAAGCGAGAAGCTGTATATTTGAAATAAAAGAATAGAAGGCATCTGTAACGCTATGCCAATGGAGGATTTTACTCGGACTTGTTTAGCTTTGTTGTATGTCTATGCCGGATGCGGTAAGTTTATACAATCATATTTTTACATCGATTTTTGAATGTAATTCACCTTGCATCTTCTCATTACTAATATTATTTCGAAATTGTTTAACAATAGAATGAACATTTGTCAATCAGTATTCGTTGATTGGCATCATTTCTATTTTCGTTTTTTTTTTCTTCTCGATAATGTATGCGTTACGCAAATCACCAGGTGACCAATACATAATCGCAACACCACTTGCGATATGAACATAAAAATTAATTCAAAAAGAAACAACACAAATAGTATTATCTGTTATTATAACATTATATCATGTTATCTTGTCGACACGATATCATTGATATGAATTATGTGTGAAATGTGTGTAATTCATACGTTAGCCATAAAATTAAATGTTTATATTATTTTAATTCAATCAACAAATAATCATTCACTCAAGTTGGTATATATGATACGTATAAAGTGTATTAACCCCTGGAGAATTGTCACAAACAGCACACCTTTCCCAATTACAGCCCACGCCTCATTCACTCAAGTATTATGCCTTGCACATACACGCGCATTCACAATTAGATCGTGGGAAATGTCGTAAAATTATTCGCAGAATGATTAACAAAAGGAGAATTAATAAATTGGAGTATGTACAAAAGAAAAAGCCGGAAATAAATAATCAAGCCCGGCTAAATCATTTAAATTCGTATATAAATGAACTCACGCCCCCGACATTTGTTTATTTGTTCATTGATGAAGTTTTACTGTAGCACCCGGTGGCTTTTAAAATAGACAGCCATCAACATACATTATAAACATACACAAAGGAATGAAAAAGGAGTGCCACATGTGAAATATATATCTGTCTAAACATACACATGTACCAATATAAAATGTTTGAATGGTATGCGATAGTGGTTAGTTTTACCACTGTATACAATCACAAATAATCATAAGTTGAGATTGGAGTGGCAGAACACAGTGTACATAGCATTGCTATAAATCTTGTCATGAACCTGTATCTACTTTTCCTTTTTCTCTATTTCCGTTTTTATGTTTCTTAAATTCATTAATTCACTCATATGCTCATTTCTAATCATGAAGAAATAAATCTAACTCTCACCTTACCGTTCATTTGCGTGATATGAAAAAAGCTTTGATATGATTTACTGGTCGAGCTCTTACATATACTAGAGTGAATAATTGCATTCAAGTCATTATGAGGAAGAATTTTGGGAATTTGCTTGACGATGTATTGTGAATTATTTCCAGCTATATGCGTCAATGGATTACATTTAATAGTCGAGCCTGAAGATACAGTAGTTGAACCTGGTGGTGCAGTACGACTTGACTGTAAGGCATCGAGCACATATGGAACAGTTAACATTCAGTGGAGAACTGAAGATGGCCAAGGAATCAATTTTATTGGCGACAGTTATCGTTCACAATTGGCCAATGGTTCACTCTATATTAGCAGTGTCTACCTCGAAAATCGAGAATTATTGGGGTCATACCAATGTCTCGCATCAGTCGATGGCATTGGAGCAATTGTTTCGCGAGCGGCAACGATCAAATTGGCAAATTTGCCAGGTTTCGATAGTGAACCACATGATATTGCCGTTTATCCTGGGCAAATTGCTTATTTGCATTGTGCGGTAGTCACCACATTGAGCCAAATAAATATTCAATGGCTCAAAGATGAACATCCTTTATTGGTTGACGAGAGTCGAATGACGATACTTCCATCGGGAGCACTTGAAATTGATGATGTAAGGACACAAGATATTGGATCATATCGATGTAATGCGAGTGCTTTCGGTCAGAGTCGACTAAGTAACAAAGCACAATTAACACTTCTTAATAGTGATTATCAATCGGCCTCACCGCCAGCATTTATAGCGCGACCAAGACAGCAAATTGCTATTGAAGGATCAACAATAACACTTGAGTGTGCAGCTAATGGTTCACCAAAACCGGCGATTCTTTGGTTGAAAGATGGCGTAGCTGTTGATTTAGCTGCATTAGACTCGCGGTATCGTAAAGTTGCCGCTTCGAGTTTAATGATCACAGATATTATGGAAGAAGATCATGGTTCATATCAGTGTCGTGCTGAAAATGAAATGGAAACACTTGATGCCGTTGCTGAAGTTAGCGTTCAAGTCCCACCAAGATTTATCAAGAGGCCTGAAAATAAAGTAGCTAATGAGAATCAAGATTTGGAATTTGAATGTGAGATTTATGGAAAGCCAGAGCCTAAAGTAACTTGGTTGAAAAACGGTGAAAAAATTACACTAAGTGAATATTGGCAACTTGTTAATAATAATAATCTGAGGATTAACGGTTTATTGGCTATCGATGCTGGGATATTTCAATGTATTGGTGTGAATGCTGCGGGAAATGTACAAGCTTCAGCGCGTCTTACAATCAATCAACCGAGTAAGTATAAATTCTTTACTATCAGTCCCTTATTTGAATTCCTTCAACAATTATTTTTCTTTTCTCTCGCAATTTTTCTTGTTTCAATTAGATTTTTCATTTATTTATGATTTATTTTTATTTTCCCACATTTATAAATATCCTGTCCAACCTACTAACTGTTTATGCACGTTAATATAAAAAAAACCCCTTGCAAATCGATACAAAAATTATTATTTGAAATAAAAGGAAAAAGTCATTCGACAATAACATCATTGTCTACAACACAAAAATCGATTCAAACAAAAAAAATATCCAATCGACAGTGGCAATTATACAATAATCTAACATGGCAGCATCCGAATACCCTACTCGGTCACACATTATCGGCATTTACGCCTAATCCACCATTATCCATGAGTCCATCAGATGATCCATCGGATCTACTGGGTACTATTAACGATCCCGATTCCTTGTACAATCCTGACACCCGTTTTTTAGATGACACCGACAGTATGGAAACAATCGAGGGCGGTGGACCATCAGCACCCCGTAATTTTAGCGCAGCTATTGTCAAGAGCCGGTTTGTGACACTACGTTGGCAAGAGCCGGAAAATACTAATGGCGATTCGTTAACATACTTTCTGTATTACAAACAAGACGGATCTCAGAGGTAATTGAAATAAATTATTTTTTCACGATATAAACCAATATAAAATGATTTCTACGATAATTTTCCTCCCGCAGAGAACGCGTTGTCAATACAGCGCACAAACAATTGGAAGTTGTTGTGCGAGGTCTTCAACCAGGTGTCACTTATCAATTTCGAGTAGTGGCACATAATGCACGTGGTGCCGGTATCACCAGTGATATTCTACGAGTGACAACACATTCTGAAGCTGATGTGCCAGGTCCACCATTGAATCTTGAAGGACACCCTACCAGCAGTGTCAGCATTAAATTATCATGGCACGAGCCAAAAATATTGAATGGCCGAATATCGAAATATATTGTGACAGTGGCAGAGGGGAGCGAGGGGGAAGAGAAAATGCGTGAGACAACAAGCACAGCTTACGAATTAATCGATCTAACTCCATATACAGAATACAATATTTGGGTACATGCTGTGAATGAAAATGGCCCTGGTCCATCCACCAGTGAGATTACTGTTAAAACTTATAGCGCTCAGCCATCACAGCCACCTCATAATGTCACGTTAGAAGCTGCAAGTTCAACAAGTATCATTGTTAGATGGGAACCACCGCTTGAGGGACAGAATGGAATTATAACTGGATATAAAATTCGTTATCGTCCACAAGACCGTCGATATCATTCGAACACAGTCACAACTGAAGGTATAAAAAGACTTTATGTTCTGACTGGATTGGAAAAACATGGCATCTATCACATCCGTATGTGTGCATTGAATGTAAATGGTACAGGACCATGGACTGAATGGATGCCTATTGAAACATACGAGAATGATTTAGATGAATCGACTGTGCCATCAGCACCGAGTAATCTAAGAACAAAACCAATGTCTGATTCAATATCAGTATGGTGGAGTCCCCCAAAAGAAGATAGAATAAAAGTACGCGGTTATATTATCGGTTGGGGTAAAGGGTATCCAGACGTTTATACACATGTTCTTGATGGTAAACAGCGATTTTACTCTATCGAATCGCTCGAACCAACGTCTGAGTATGTTATCTCATTGCGAGCGAGTAATGAAGCTGGTGAAGGACCTCCAACTTATGCTAATGTTAGAACTACAGAAAAATCCGCGCCTGAATCAATTTCCCCCCTCATACCGCCAGTTGGCCTGAAAGCTATTGTTCTCTCAGCAAATACTGTCGTACTTTATTGGACCGATACGTCATTGTCTAAGAGTCAATATGTGACGGACAATCGATATTATGTTGTTCGCTACGCAGCATATCATCCATTGTCAATTAGTCCAAGATACAAATACTTCAATGCAACGGATTTGAATTGTATGATTGATGATCTTAAACCAAACACACAGTATGAATTTACTGTAAAGACTGTAAAGGGTAAACGTGAATCACCATGGAGTATGATTGTACTAAATCAAACACAAGAAGCATCGCCAACGTCTCCGCCACGTGATTTAACCGTACAGGGTAATGGCGATAGGCCGACTTCAGTTATTCTTCGTTGGCAACCACCTAAACAACCTAATGGCCATATCATTGGTTATATCATTTCGTATTCTACCGACAATACTAAACGTGATCGCGATTGGCTTGTTGATGGTGTGCTGGGAAATAAAACAGAGTATATTGTTAAAGACTTACGTCCACTTACAAATTATTACTTCAAAATACAAGCAAGAAATGCCAAAGGTTATGGACCATTCTCATCAACTGTCACATTCAAGACGCTACCGAGTAAGTTCATTATTATGTCCAACAATTTTTGTGATTGTCGTGTGAATACATCCTTTGTTGAGTTGTGTTAATTTGCGTGCGTTTTTTTTTTGGTAGTTTATTTTGTTTAGTATTTTGATCAGTGTGGTTTTTCTATTTTTTTGTTCTGTTTCTTTCTGTTTTCACGTAGGCAATGGCATGGATTATTATGTTGAATTATATAGCCGAGGTAAAATATTTCTATCAAAATTGTGTTGATATCGACTTTTCAATTATAATTTGACGTTTTATACAATTCCGACATACCATTCGCAATTCTTTTTCTCCAAATTCAATTCTATTGTTATACAAATCTAGATGGCCGTGGACTCTCAGGAATGTTGATCTATATTATCGTCGGTTGTTCCATCATTCTTATAACTGGAATTGCTGTTGTTGTAACATTTGTTTGTTGTCGAAGAAATACGGACTCGCCAGATCGCAAAAAAGGGTAAATATTAAACACATAGACGAACTTGCAATGCATAGACAAATCTGACTTGTATATCGTTTCAGCTATATGACAGAGCCAAGCCAAAAGACAAATATCAAACCGCCCGATCTATGGATTCATCATGATCAAATGGAATTGAAAGCTTTAGAAAAGTCTTCAATGAATGGCGAAGCGTCAACAAGCGGTGGAGTAAGTAATACTCTACCGAGATCAGGAAACACGGACTACAATCAAGATGCCCTACCAATGAACTCCGGTTCGCTAGATAAGCGGACTTATGTTCCTAGTTATATGGGTAAGTAATTAATTTATTCGATTCACACCGTACACAAGAGTACACAATACCCTCGGGCGGTTGAAACATCTTCACTCCTGGGTTTTCTTTCAGTTACTTATTTATTTTTTCATTATGTGTTCATTCATTTATTCTCTCGTTGCACACTTCTTTCAATTTTTTTTATTTAATTTTCGATGCCCTCAACTAGGCAATATGGATGATAAATGTTCAACACTAAGCAGACAACATAGTCGTGGTGGTAAACCAAAACTAATTACACTTCCTGTCGATGGCAGTGGAACATTACATCTACGTGAGTACTTTATTCCAACCATAATTCAGCAAAGCAGATAGCCCAATCGATTTTTCCAACACACATGACGTACAGAACAACCGCACAAATATTGAGCATGTAACTCTCGGATTGACAATGTATAATAGTTCGTAATCTTATTTTCAGCCATTGCAACAACCACAACAATTGTCAATGGCGGTGGAAGTCTATCTCAGCCGACAATTCATAATTCATGTACAGATACGCCATCATCACGCCCACTTTATCCACGTGCAGTTGCACAATACAGTCTTAGTAGAGCTCACATCACATTGGAACCAACACCAGAATCTAGTCCGGATTCTTGTTCAATTCCCAGTAACTATGAACAGCTGCAAAATTCTATTGGATACGGTACATGTGGAAATTACGCACCAGGACATTATGGAAGCAGTGGACAATCTTCAAGTACGACTACCGTTGGTGCTCCTAATGCTCGTGATACGAGTGGATCAACAAATGTATCTACTGGTGAGTCCGGTGGCAGTATGAAGCGGCTGCAGGGCCATCCACTTAAAAGCTTCAGTGTGCCAGCACCGCCACCACAGTCAGCACCATCAACACCGGCGCAACAGAAACACGGGCTGTCACAAGTAACTGTTAGACCAACGGTGTCCGGAAGTCCGTACAAGAAACAGCCAGGATCAACATCACAGCTAACGAAAAATCGTCTTGCATCAGTGTCAAGTGCATCACACACACCTGAAGAAATTGAGCGACTCAAAGTAAATTTTTTTCCGCATCAGGTTTCACATTCATTCGAGTGAATTCAATTCTTACCAAATACTAATTCGGTTCTCTTTGTTATACTTGTTCCAGCCCTCGTACAGCACTGAAGAATTGAACCAAGAAATGGCTAATCTCGAGGGACTGATGAAAGATTTGAATGCAATAACAGCATCAGAGTTTGAATGTTGAGGATCTCAAAATCATGTTCCCCAAAGTGCCATCAGTCGGTGATATTTACATATTTTTTCTTTCTCTATAAGTAATGGACTTTGAAAAATTTGATAACATTCAGTGTTCTTGGGCGTTGATTCTTCGACACGTGATTTTACCCACCCGGCGAGTTTTACTCTAAGCGCAAACTCGCCATTTAATTCGTACAAATACATTTAAATTATAATTAAAAAATGGATCGACCGGATGCATTGTGGTAAAAATAATTGTAAGCTTTAGAATTATTCCTTGATTTATCTTTTATATTATCAATGGTGTCATATATGTAATAGGCTGAAGGCTCCATTCACTGCCATACATCTGCGACCTATGCGCGGCCCCCCCCCCCCCCACCCCCCCCCCCCCCCCCCCATAAATCAACATAACGTTTTGGTACATCCAATTTTTTTCCTATTTTATAAAGAAATGGAAAATATTAACGGGGTAACGTAACAATTGCACGAACGATTTGTATTTAACTTTTAAGTAATTAATTGATGTAAAATCCTTATTTATGGCAGCTAATTTGCCATTTCCAATTCCATTGCATCGAAACAAGACGATATAAGTATTACGATGTCACTTGAAAAAGGAAATTACTTTAGGATATGAACTTGAGACGAACCAGCGATCGCTATAGTTGAAGGGAGATGTTTTTACAGCTTGTAATACGCCCAAGAATCGAACGTTTCTACTCTCTTTTGATATGCATATATCTGCTTTTCCTTCATATTGGAATTACAATTCGAAAAGATTCGGAAGAAATCCAAAAAACGTCCACATAATGTACGCTCTCTGGTTTGATTTTCTATTATTTACTTTTTTTGTGGAAGAAGTTTTTTGACTTCGCTATGTGTGTGTATATGTGTGTACATGTATGGATGAATGATACTTGTTGAGAATTTTTAAGTAATCGTACTTATATTTATTCGATTCTCCAACCAAGCAACTGACTGATTCGAAAGGGCTCGAAATATATATCTGTAATACAACGAAACAAGTAACTTGACCTTGTTTGATACATCACAAAGAAAACAATTATTCCCAAGTGATTCTACTGTTCCAACATACAAAATCAGTATCAATGATGCATTTTTTTAATTCAATTTTGAAGTGAAACTGTAGTTTTTGTAAATTATATTTTTACCGATATTGATTATGGTAATAAGAATAGTGTTTATGATCATTCATGATAGATCAGCAGAATGAAAAATTTCGCGGAATTTGGCCTAGTTTTTAAATGGCCTACAAAAATATTTTACCATAAAAGTATAATCAGATTTAGCTTGTATTACAAAAGTATACATAATAATATTATATTTATCTATATTCGTATTTGATATTATTTATTGTACACGTTTTAATTGATGAAATACACAATTGTATAAACGGTGATAGGTAACAAATTATATCTCGAAACAAAAATAAACCTTCCCATTTATCATTTCATGTCAGCGCAATTGAGCGCATCTAATATTCTATCCTTGTTCTGAATACATTGAAATTGTAATTAATGAAAATGTCGCACAAAAGATAAGATTAATTAACAAATGTACATATTGCAAACGACTTTTATATCATTTTCAGTATCCATTACGTAGATAAGGGGAGATTTAGGCAAAATCAAGTTCTGAATTTTAAAAGCGTTCTGGTGGTGATGGAAAGAGTAATAAAATGCTATGTAGCGCCTGAATTTAACTTTTGGTTCATTATTTATCCAGTTTATATATAAACTTGACTTGAATGTTTTGCATTTTTTTCATGATGCCGATTTCATAAAGGGAGGTACACCGTAGAGGTGTAGCAAAAATTTTTATACCATATGGAAAATTCATTGCAATATACTACAATTAATACCCGGATGAAGGAGATCAGTCACATTCATAATTGAATTTAATGGTGAAATCATACTTCGAATCTAACGATCAATAATAATTTAATTATGAATCAACTGACAAAACGTAATGACAGTAGCAGAAACATCACAAGGATAGGAACAGTTTCATAAAATGATAACACAACATGTATAATTAGTGGACTTGCATTACACATCTTTATATTTAACGATATGAACAATTAATCTCAATTATTACAGATAACAAATTGCTAAAGTATCATAAACATGTATATATTGACCTTGAGAATGAGTTTTGAAATCGAAATGAGACGCTTCTAATGTCTGTTTCGGTTGACTATTAATATTATAATTTCTACATCAGTTTATTTAATGTCTCACAATAAATTACAAATCTTTGCATTATTTTTCTTTTTCATTTTGTAAATATTTGATATGTCCCAAGTAAATTAATAGCTACGCGGGTATTGTGATCCATACTAAGACCATTATAAGAACAGTGAAAATTGTTTGTTGAAAGATTGTATGTTGCATTATTTCACGGTACAAAAATATTTTCCGTGTTATATGCATAGATACATAAAATGTATTGATCATGTAAATGACTTCACCTGCAGCATTCAACACTGTAGGATTTATTACTGAATAAACATTAACTTTTTCACTAACAGTTGTTATTAGTAAGATACAAATTTTCATTACCACAATAATTCATAACTCCTCACGCGTTCGATTTTCTGATACGCTTTTTTTTTCAATGAGTGTACGATTCACAGCACCAGGTGCATCTTTACACTTACATTTACGATTTTTTTCCTCTCATTTCCATCATGATGAATGATATGAAAAAATATTTACGAGTCAAAGTTTGATGTAGATGCGCACCCTCTCCATATTTCTCGATTTTATTCTTTATCATTTTCGCGTTGTCATTAGTCTTGAGAATTCCCGCCCGGCCTGTATTCTTTAATATATTTACTTATATGATACTTATATTTTCTAATTATCACAAGCTAAACATTTATGTGGAATTTTGTTTCATAGAAACGAAAATAATTATTTCATAATTACAATCAATCAATATCTTCAGATATGAATCATACGAATTTAAATATCTATTATGATAATATTTGCTTATAATCATCTTAATTGAATCGGAAATTATGATAAATTTGAAAAGCCATTTCTACCCCTGTATTCAAAGCATGAGTACCGGTTCAATTTTTATATATTGCATCATTTCCTACGATCATACAAATATCCAATCGAAGAACAATTGAATTGCTCCAATATCAATTTAGACACATATTACCTGCTTCTATAAAAATGTTTATCATTTCAAACGTAACGTCATATTCTAATTAAATCAATGATTTTCGTCTTCATTGGTTCCTGATATCAATTATATCATGAATTAATAACTATACACAAAAAAATTGATTATTAGTATTGGATTTGGAGTATTATTGACCATCTATATTTGTATGTTAGTTTCATTTTCGAATTTCCAACTTGGAATCATTTCTTATAACATGATAGTTCGCTCAGAGCATTCAGTCATTTGCTTTCCACAGCCTGTGCGCTTTTCATTTATATTTACGACGATAAAAATAAAAAGGTAAATAAATTTGGAGAAAATAAAAGCAAAAACATGTGAAGACATATCTCAGCAGCGATGAGTTTGTTCATCAATTATTTGGAATTTATACTTTAATCGGATGATTCAAACATCCATAATAATCACATCATTTATTATGCCAGATGTATTATGTATAATAATATGATTCTAATTAGCTGATTCTTATTTGCATTATTTACCCATTCTATGCATTTACAGATAAACATTGTGTGTGTTTGGTAAATAAAATGTTGCTATACTTGCAATGAAGAGTATCAATGCCGTGAGAAGTGATGGGGCTATTAATGGAGCACCAACAATTGTTTGATATGCTGACGTACCAATTAATCCTGACATTCGTATTCCAGCAGCCATCAACCCAAATGCAGTACATCGTATGTGAGTTGGGAAACTCTCAACGGTGACGAGAGTAAGTGCAGTCCATGCGACCGCAAACATTGCGATAAATCCTCCCTCAAATCCCAAAACAGCTGTACTGCTCATACTGACTAGCATCAAACATAGCGCAATGATAGATGAAAGGAAAAGCGACAGACCTGGTGAGAGAGAAAGTAAAATTTTATAAAAACTTTTCAATCACCACATAACAGTTGTAACTAATTGATATATTTACCCATAATTTTTGGCCGTTGAAAAACAGAAAGAGCTAATCCGGCAAGTCCAGCGGCTGGAATAAAAGCAACTTGAGCAACGAGATGTCCGTGCAGCGCCTCTTCAATATAGATATTGTAATCCAGATCAAGTGTGGGGCATGGACCACTCAAACCCAATTCTGTATTATTTTCCGTTTTACATCGAATGAAAACTTGATCTGATAAATCCGTATCGATGAATTTGGAATTGACAATAACGCTATCAATGAAGTAGGTTTTGCTGGATTTAATACTAGTAAATTCAACCGATCGAAATGTACAATTCACAAAATCAACATGACTGAATACCATTTTAGTGAATTTACAGTTGAAAAATTTGGATTGTTTATACCAGCGATTTTCAAACGGAACTGTGAATGTTTCATTTATATAAACTTTATCAACATATTGTGTTGTTTGCTCCTCATATTCAGTAGCACGGATAAATTTCAAATATTCCGGACACCACAGCATTAAACCATAGAGACCAAATGCAGTTGTGCACCATATTATGAGTAAACAAATTGTCACTCTCAAATAAGTAATGGTGAAAAGTTCGAGGAATGAACTCCAAAACATTTGAATTGAGTAGATGATATCAGCAAGCACAGTGGCATGATTAGTTGGTGACGGCGGTGCAAACCCACGCGGTCTCTTGCTTGGTAATTCTAATTCCGACAATTGATACTCTGTTCCACTCATGCCCTTTCTCGCATTGTTTCTCTTATACATTCGTTGATAAACCATCATTGCCTCAACATCATGACCAGCCTCAATGAGATAACGTGGACTTTCTGGTAAAAATACCAGACCAATGGTCGAACTGATTGCTGGCAAACAGCAAAGGAGTAAGAATCGATGCCAAGCACTAAAGTGTTCTTTATTCTCCAGAACAACCATTTCACCAGTTGTCGGAACAACGGCTCTTGCAATGAAAGCTGCATAAACGCCGCCGAGTGCACCGGTGGCAATTAAAATACCCGTCCATTGGCCTCTTTTACAGCGTGGACAGCATTCCGCCAAATAGATGAATGCAAGTGGAATTGCGCCACCAACTCTATAAAAATAGAGATTGAAGAAGAAAAATTAATACCAAGGGTGCGATATTATATGACAATGGGACATGAATAGAGAAATATTTGAGAGACTCACCCTATTGCTGAGCAAAATCTCGCAGTCATAAACGTACCATAAGTGGGCATGAATGTTGCAACACCACTAAAAAGTACATGAACTGACATAGCCGAAAGTAAAGCTCTACGCCTTCCAATACGATCGCCTAATGCGCCCCATCCCATTCCACCAAGCGCAAGTCCAACTAATGTTATTTTGCTTAGCCAACCTTTCTCAGTATCTTCGATGCAAAGCTCAACTTCGGCACTTGGTAATATATACGGTACTACGAAGAATTCAACGGTATCTGCAGCCAAGCACAGACCCACACACAGCGCAACAAACATTTGAAAGTAACCAACGCCAGTCTGTAAATTTCAAAATCGGGAAATTAAAGACTCATCCATAATTTTGATGACAGTTAACGATTATACAATATCTATAAATATTAAATTATTCAACCTGTTTCACGGCATCCTCGTGAAATTGTGCCAACATATTGGTATTAAAACTCGAATCAATCAAATCATGCTCCACAGAATCAGTAGAGGTTGTACCCACAATGCCTGCTGTAGTTACTGATGAGGCTGTCGTCGTTGCCGCTGTTACTGCTGTCATTGTAGTTGGTGTTGTCGTTGCGCTTGTGGCTGGCATTGTTATAGGTGAATTATTAGCTGTAGTGGGTGACATTGTTGTCAATTCATTGGTCTGATGATGGTTCGACATCTCTTCAGTATATAATGGCGTTCTAATGTTTATTCGATTTCGTTCAATACCAGGTAATATTAAACGTCCACCAATTGCGCTGTGTAATGACGAGCTGCCTCTTCTGCCGACAAGCAGCAAGCTTTCCTCCTCCAACGGGGGCATCACTGCCACCAATCATCTGTAATTGAATGTAGAGAAAAAAAAACCTATCATTTTAACATTGTTAGCATTAATTCTTATGAACAAAAGAAATTAATTCTTTTCCTTTGTGAAACAAGAATGGAACTGCAATTTTATACATATTTAAGATTTTACTAACCTGGTTGATAAATAATTCCCCACTTGAATTAGTATTTTACGATATGAAAATAATATTTCGATAAATGAAAGTATTCAAGCTACTATTTTTTATTCATATTCACACGTAGATAAATTAGTATTGCATACATTGTGCAGATGCACAGAATGATAGAGTGAAATAAAAATTAAAAAACAACATGATATGAATGCAAAACACTTGTAAAACTTTTCCCGGAGTTCATATATATTCATATAATAATTATGAATTGAAATATTCTCTCGAACTATTGATATCAACTTTTTCCCGAATGATTATTGTTCTATAATACACACTGTCAATCTTTTCGCCATATTACTTTTGATATATACAAAATTAATTGGCGTGAATTATAATTGGAGTATTTATAGCGTTGAATGTGCTAAATATAGTGCTATATTAACTGAGAATCTTTTTTATCATATATAATTAAATCAATTATTCACTCTTCTCATGATTTGTTAACTGTTAATAATTTTTATTCGAATTTCTATTTGCCGAATAATTTTTGTTACAGATGAATTCATTTTGGCATCTTGTACGAGGCACAAGAAACATTTGTGTTATATCGATTCGAATGATATCATACTATCCACCTACTGCACATCACCCCTGCCTTACGAAACCAATATATATATATATATATATATATATATATATATATATATATATACAAAAACTTGGTACTTACTGTATCGTCACAGAGAATAACAGATAACCCGAGCGTACTGCAAAATAAGTATTATACAGACAAGGGAACCGCCACCAGCCAACGCTATCCAACACAATCCACACCCTCTACTATACGAGATAATATGGCCGACAAAGGGAATTTTTTAATGTTCATTCATGAGCTAAACACATACTATACATGCATGGAACCATGACGGTATCGCAAATGCGCGCGAGATGAGCCACACAACACCATATCCCGTTCGGAGTACGGATGTATGTGAAGTTGCTTATCGTCCATTTATCTCTTCACCTCATTAAGATTATCACAAAATAATGATGATGAATTCGTCAAGGATAAATTCCACTCATTCTATTGGGCATATGCTTATAAGGATTGAATATTCATTTCAGGTTAAATTATGGATCTTCATGATGATTATCATTATTATAGTATATTTATCTTTTTATCTTTTTTTTTCTTTTCGGTTTCGGAGTTAATAAATTTGTTTACCATTATTCTCAATCGTTCTCCTCACTTTCGCTCGTTGCTGGTTCTCTTCTAGATAGGCTCTCACTTTCTAACATTTTGGCCCTCGCTATTAATTCTTTTGCAGGATTGAACACACCATTCGTTTGTACATTGCATATGAAACATCTTGTTGATTTCTTGTAATGCTCCAAAGCACATTTTTCGCAAAAATAATGTTTACACCTAGAATAAGTTAGGATATCATTTGAATGAATATTTTTTCGGTCAATTTTAACACATCTCCACGATGAGATTGATGAGAAAGTATTGGGAACTTACTTTGTTATGATTGGATCAGTGAATGTATCTCTACAAATAAAACATTTGAATGGTAGATTATCATCATCACTATCTATTTCATATTTTTTGTCGTCTTCGTCACCGCTACCATCGGCCTCGCCGGTCGCTGCATCTCGTTCAAGTTGCCAACCCAATTTATAATCAGAACGATCATGTAAAAATTTGCAACTATCACCAAAACCACAAAACCCTGTCTCTTTGTAATCTTTACAAATATCAGGCTGGTAATCCCATCGAACAGTTGCACGAAGATTAGCTGGTGCTCTTATTGGACCTTGCCGCACCATTCCACTCGATGCGTTACCCGCTGCAGTATCTTTTTTCTTGTAATATTGTGCATAATTATTGATACCTCTATATATTTTATCATCCTCCTTTCCCTCCAACTCATCATTGATTTTTTGTGCCTTCTCGAAAATTGCTTGAGCATCTTTATCAACCTCTGTCTCAGTTTCCAATATTGCAGTTGCACCTTGATCACTTGGCCCTGCTATCGATGCTGTTCTACTGCTTTTATATGATACACCTATAGTATCATCTTCATCATTATTATCGCTATTATGCTTTTTTGTGTCACATTCAGGTTTCTTTCTCTTCTTCTCCCTCTTCACAACAGTCGTTTCATCTTCGCTCGATTCTGTAAACAAAACAATCAACATTAATGCGCCATAACCTCCAACAAAAACATTTATAATGTCGTCTCAATGTACTATAAAAACATAATAGATGAATAATTGATCGTTATACCATCATTATTGACCCCACGATTCCGCGGACGTGTCGCTTGATTACGTATATTTCGTTTTTTGAATACAAATGTTGCCCCTTTATTTTCTAACAATGATTCAGAGTCCGCCATGTTCGTTTGTGTCTGGCTACACGAGTGATAATGGGACCGATTGGCCTTACAAATTATCCTAATTCATCAAAGTTGCTACAAACAGCAGTGATTCAATGAGTCAGGAACGTTTTATATGCAATTAACATTAATTATTGATGAGACTATGGATTTAGTTTGGTAAAAAAGTATATGTGAATATTCATGGAATGCGTAGAAAATATATTCAAATTTAGTACCAATGTATGCCACCGTGGCAGCACCATCTGACTAGTATCGGTGGCGTAATCTTCCCGACTTTTGTAAAACTAATTATGGAATAGAATTTCTGTTTATCCTATTTATCGTGTACTCCACTTCAGCGTGCTTCTATATTGGGTATGATATAATTAAATAATAAATTTATTTCGCACGTTATAAACAACTGAAATCATTCGTATATTACTCATTGCAACAATTTGAGATAGTTATGATGCCATAATGTGTGTTTGTAAGCTTCATACGTTTTTATTTCATGGATGCTTTGCTTAAATGTTTCTGTGACAAACATGCGTATACATTTTTTTTTCTTCTCCAGAAATCGGGAGGAGTTATATTATTTGAAATAGATCAACAAAGAGAAACAAAAAAACCGAACAATGAGTACCAGAAAAGATATGGCTATCAATTTCCAGGATAATATGGTATTACTGACGAAAAAATACTTGAAACGTAAAATAATGTGTCCAGAAACGAAATTGAAGCATCATATGAAAGAACGTCAACATATTTTGGAGCTTATGAAGAGAACAGTGGAATTGGGCGAAAGTAATTCAGCATTACTGATCGGCCCTCGTGGCAGTGGAAAAACAACACTTGTAAATAGTGTAATGAAAGAGCTTTCATCGACAAAGTATTTCAAAGAAAATGCTCTCATTGTAAATCTTCATGGTCTTGTGCATACAGATGATCGTTTGGCATTAAAAGATGCCACTCGCCAAATGCAATTGGAAAATGTTGTCGGTGATAAAGTGTTTGGTACATTTGCAGAGAATTTGAGTTTTCTACTTGAATGTTTGAAGTCTGGTAACAAAAAGAAATCGAAGCCTTGCATATTCTTGCTTGATGAATTTGATTTATTTTGTAATCATCATAATCAAACATTGTTGTACAATTTATTTGACGTGGCGCAATCAGCACAAGCACCGATCTGTATCTTAGGAATTACGTGTCGTCTGGATGTAATTGAATTATTAGAAAAACGTGTGAAATCAAGGTTTTCACATCGACAAATATTCTTATTTCCGGGCGATAATGGTGCATCAGAACAATCAACTACAACAACAACTGCGTTCGACGAGCGTTTAAAATTATTCCAAGATTTACTCAGTGTCCCAGATGACGAAAATGTCAATTTAGATGAACATGACTGTGAAGATTTCACGATAAATCCACAATTTGCCGCTATGTGGAATAAATATATTGATAGCCTCGTGACAAACGTTACTTTGGTCAATTTACTGAAAAGAATGTATCAGTTGGATATTAGTGAGCGGAGCTTCCGGAATTTCTTAGCTGTCGCTGTTTCATCATTAGATGAAAAACATCAAACTTTAGAAGTGAATGATTTTGTCGAGGCGAGTAAAATGATGACGCAAGATGACAAAATTTTGATTCTCGAGGGTCTATCAGTCCTTGAACTTGGTTTGGTATGTCCTCTTATTGGTATTTGCATCCATATCATTCCTGTAGAATATATGTTACATTCATCTTCATTTTGCCACCATTTCACTTTTTATAGATCATCGCCATGAAGCATGAAACCGAAATATATGACGGTGAACCATTGAATTTCGAAACTGTATTCAATCGTTACATAAAATTCGTCAACCAAACATCCTCCATCCAATCAGTACAACGTCCAGTGATTATGAAAGCATTTGAACATATAAAGGTATAATCAATTGTTGTACTTGACCCTATATCAAATTTTAGCCGTTTCTGTTCATTACACATTATGCTTGTTTTATTAATCCATAGAATTTAGAATTGTTGGCGCCAGTTGGTGGCACAAATTCAAAGTCCGAGAAGGAATATCAGTATTATAAATTTTTGCTCACACCGCAGCAAGTTGTTGAAGCAGTAAAGAATTATCCCGGATTGCCAACCGAAGTAGCACAATGGGCAGTCAATAGTTATCAGTAACTTCTTCATCTATACCAAAGAATAAAAAGAAACCGATGAGATTGAAAATTTTTATCGATCAAATGGAAGGGAGATAAATCAGTAAGTATGGAAGTGAATAATCACGTTTCCAGTTCAACTATCAAAATAATCCTCGATGTCTCCAGATGAAGCGTCCATGAACGTTTAGCAATATTTCAGTGATTGAAGAAAAAATGGCATTTATCAAATGGATGAACTATATTTTGTGCATTCATCATAATACTGGTAATTTTCAATGAATCTCATTAATTTTAAATGATAGAAGGATAAGTCATTGATTTAAAACCATGACACATTAGTCAAATTCTTTATTTATTAGATCGATCCGTATCATATCGATATTAAATCAAATGAAATTATAATCTTGATAGTCGAATGTTCAAGTAGAATTAAGTATAATTATTTATTATATAACTTCTACCTATTTAATAGTATTATTATTTATTCTTTTGTTATTGATTTGTACAACTATAAATTATTCCAGATAAGTTAATATGTATAATCCCTCAGTCTGATATTATTGGATATTAGATTAGGTAAATTCGGCGAAAGACAGAAAAAATTTTCATTGAACGAGTGAATAGTGATAATAATAATTTAACACTGATAATAAACTTAAAAATGTTTTTCGAAAATTATCTCTATATTACATCTCTAGATACATCTCTAGAAGTAATATCGCCAGCATTAGGGAATGATAAATCGAGCCGTTAATTGATCTTGTGTACATTTCTAGTTGAATTCAGTATCACTGTTGATTCTTTCAACAACAACAATAATAGATTTGACGTGTAAATTATTATTCATCAAGTAATAGCGTTGGGATTCTCAAGAAAATTCAATATCGCCATGCGATCTGGGTCGTGTTTGGCGTGCTTGTCCTTTTCGTGTCGTCCGGATTATTGATTCTCGAATTTTCCAGCGATGACCCCTCACGATTTTGTTTCTGCATCATTTTTATCATGTTTTTCAATCGTTTGGATTTCCTGTATTCTGTCAAATAGAATTCGTGTCCCGGATTCCTCCCTACATCAACGACACGTTGGAGATCTTCATGACCTGTGAAAGGTCGGAGTGCCGACATGGCTCGACTAACTCCAATCTAAATGTCGCCATTATTAAATTGAATAATCAAATAAATGCGCATATAAAGCATAATTACCTGTGTATGCTTAATTTTATGCTCAACTAGATCAGCTCCAAGCAATTCTTCATGGGCGCACATTCTTATAGGAATCAATTGATTGACGAACTATAAATAAATCAAACTATGTCACATATTTTATTGTATATTGTATCTTCATTTTTCCCACCCATAGTAATAAAATGGTTGTTGTGAATGCCCAAGTTGCGAGACATAAGACTGTCAAACATTGAATCCCCAGGAGATACCATCCACCACCTTTTAATAGTCCTCTTCTACCATTGGTCGTGTTCAAAGGTTGTGGGTCATCAGCGAAAAATCCAATTGCAATAACTCCCCATATACCCGAAGCACCTACAGATTATTTCCACCACATAATTGTGTCTACCATTAGGAAACAATTGGACCATACCGTGAGTTGCGAAAGCTCCAACTGGATCATCAATTTTCATTTTATCCAGTATTGGCATTGCCAAACAAGTAAGAGAACCACCAACCATCCCAATGATAATTGATTCCCATAATCGATATAAGAAACAACCACCCGTAATTGCAACAAGTGCACCGAGTATGCCATTGATTTGACTCAGGATATCCACTCCTTTCGGATCAGCCAGACTAAATCCTAAACCAACTATACCACCACCAATACTTGCCATTATAGTTGAAACTGCTGCACGCGCTGCGTATTGCCATTTTTCTCCACTGATACCATAAGTGCTACCACTATTAAATGCTAACCATCCCCACCACAAAACAAAAAGGCCCAAAATAGCGTTGACTGGTGAGCCTAATGGTAACGCATTGATACCGTTGTCATAACGACCTAGACGTGGTCCTAACATCATAGCACAAGCTAATGCCGAGACTCCACCGACTAGATGGACAGTTGCAGAACCAGCGATATCCACCGCTCCAAGTTTGTTTAGAAAACCATGATCGCCCCATACCCACCCCGCTGGTACACAATAGACTATCGTGTTAAGAAACGAAAAAAGGCAATAGGCTTTGAAATTGCACCTAAAAAAACCAATCTAATCCGTATTTTATACATTTTTCTTGGAATTTTGAATGATCAATTTCAATTAATGCTATGAGTGTATATAGCTTACATACCTTTCGGCCATTGCACCGCTAACAATTGTTGTTGATGTTGTTGCGAAGCTCAATTGAAAGAGAAAGGCAGCACAAATTTGGCCCATCCTTTCATCGTTGACATGCGGATCAATGAAAAATCCACTGGTACCAATGAAAGAATTTGTCGGTGGACCATAGCCAAAACTCATTCCAAATCCGAAAGCCCAATAAGTCAATCCACCCAAAGATATATCGACAACATTCTTCATCATTATATTGACTTCATTTTTTAATGATACGCAACCTGATTCCAACATTCCAAAACCGGTTTGCATTGTGAAAATGATAAAAGAACTTGTGACAATCCAATTGCTGTCTTCTTTTCCGATATCAAATGACGAGGTGACGTATTTATCCGTCTCGTTGCTTGCATTCTCACTGAATTGATTTATGACATTCATATCTGTGTATTGCGAATTGGTTTTGAAAATTATACGAGAATTTATATGGATGAATGAATAGACTTGCTTTAGCCTGATAAAGTTTGTCTGACAAAAGTTGTGTTTTTCGTTCTCAACAGAGACATATGAATAGTTAAACATACTCGACATTTACCAACATCATTGAGTCATAAAGAGAATAGTAATTCTGTCGATTGTATCGAAATTGATTGATCAACCCAAGAAGAATGAGCGGGACTTGTATAAAAGCACGCATATTAAATTGCTCCTCATTGATTTTCTCTGTTTTCCTTTATTTGCACTAACAATGATTCTTTCCTAGCGCTGTAGAATAGAAATTAACTTCCGATCTTCATTCGTTCATAATAACTCTCACTGAATCATTATGATGATAATTCCATGTTCAAATTAGGGATAATAATATTGAATCATATAAATACATTGCATTCAGTTGGAGCGTAAATGAAATAAAAATGTAACGCTACATTACGCTTTGAATTTATCGGCAAAAAACTACAGAATATTTTTCGTTTTCTGCTTTCGAAATAGTTCTAGTAACTAAATAAATTATGTCGATATTACCTTGTAATATGCAACTATGCAATATACGATCACTTTAAAATTTATTTGTTACTACTACTATGAGACTTTTAAAGAAAAAGTTTCTTTCTTTCATATTTTTCACATCAATTTCTCTTTATTTTCATTTCATGAATGAGAGGTGAGCACCAACTGAGTTTAGTTTTGAATGAAGAAATCAATCGATTTCATACCTCATTTATCGCGAAAAGGTTTGAAAAATTAACAAATTCTTTTTTTGTTATTAACTCAACCACAAAAAATTTCAGGATATTCCTAAATAAAATGAAAAATAAAATTCTCAGACCCAACCAAAACGTATGAAGGTAGTAAAGATTAATTGTGTTCAATTCGTAGCGAATTATCTTGCATTGATAATTATTTTGAGTAAAATGGTTTGAAAAAAAAAAAAAAAAAAAAACGTTTAACTGTACACATTACCAACACGCGCGTCGTCCAGCCATCATCCATGATCATTCAACACATTGGGCGTCATTTCTTTTTTCTTTTTATTTTTCAAATTATTCTGGAGAAATTTGCGCGAATGGAATGAAATATCTAATGACCGTAAACATTCTCATCGCTGTAGGCAATATAAAGAAAGCAATCCTCCTCATGATGTTCCTGAAAAAATGGAAATGAACAAGATATTAGCATGAAAAGGGAAGGAATTGTATAAAATTTTTCATGTTCTCACCTGATACAACGAGCCCATTGTAGCACTTGTCGGTGGGATGATATTATTCACGAAAAAGAAAAGTGCATCCTCTGGTCGAAGATGAATTCGCTTACGGATCAAGAAATAAAATTGACCTACAGTGAGGTCAGAAGGTACCAAATATTTTTGTTTATCCAAATCACTGATTCTAGCCTTGGGGGCTTTCTCTACAATCACCTGAAATTTGCAAGGGAAAAAAAATCTGATAATATTCACATGATGAATATGAGATGCGCTAAGAGGACGTCTCAAAGAGCGAAAATTTCATTTTCCCACCATACAAACATGAATTTGTGTCAACAGATCAGCCTTTCTATTGCTGAATCCAAGGCGACAAATTTGTCTAGATCAACCATCAGAGTTTTATAACTCGAATAAACAAAAATATCTCATATAAATTTGCTTTGAACTTCTCCTAGAATAATCAATGACTCAACTTTCTTACTAAGCATTTTCATCAGTAGTGAAAATAACATTTCAATTTTGTGCAACATATTTTTTTCTACACTGAAGGATAGACAATAATAGCAATGGTGTTAAGACCTTCAACTAATTCTCATTCCTGTGTAAAAAATTTCCCTCCTCGTGAAAGTTCCAACTTAATGAATATTTACTGGCAGAAAAAAAAATCTCTAAGCTACTACAATGATGTAAATAAAATTGTGAATAGATGTTACCATATCTCATTGCATTTAAATTTGAAATCTTTTTTCATAAAACTCAACGATGAAACCTTGGGGATATATTTTTATATGTTTATATATATACATATACACATGACATCCATACATATATACGTGTGTGTCGTATTGTGATGTCGTCATCAGTGAATGACAATCGCGATTCAGTTTCGCTGCATTCTAATGTAACATCGTCATTGTCCAAATGTTCTTTTCTTGATACTTTATATCTTTTTTTTTTCATTTTCATAACCTCATTATGTATAAATTATGTAATTTAATGCTTACAGGAACCCTGTCAGGATATTTTCGGCGAATTTTCTCGCCTTCAGCCTTCCTCTTCTCAAAGGGATGTTCCTCTTTGTACTGAAATTTCATGATCGCGTGAAACGCGTTGAGAATTTATTCAATAATATAACTCTCCTTCTCGTTCTCAACAAATTTTTTTTCTTTAATATGTAACTTGAAGTTTTATATCGATTTCAAATTATATTTTGTCTTAATGACAGCCAAATGAAGGAAAAACAGTTGCGAATAAACACCAGTTTTCACAATGATAACGAATCACTCTTGGGTAATTTCAGCGCATACTATAATTCTGTATATGTATGTGTAACCGTGTGACAGTCAACAATATCTGCGCTTGCGCACTGACGCTACAAGAGAGACAAACAGGTCGAAGCACACCTTTGCTTCTCACTATCTCAACAATGCGCCTTTGACAACTAATCCCATTTTTTTCTTCTCCTCTTTCGCATTCCACCGCAATAACTTCTTTCGTATTGAAAATTGCGAAATATTTTTCATCAAACATTTCCTTCATGAATTAAATTTGTAAATAAGTTATATTTTTGCTATAATACACTCAGTAATGTAGCAAATATGGCTATGCTTATCTTAAATATATATATATATATATATATGTACAATGCATTTATGAATTATTATTCAAGATAGAAATTTTTTTAATGACATTTATTTATATACTTTTGTACATATCAGATGTTAATTGTATGTGAATAAAAGGATAAAAACAAACATATTATTCTGCATCCTCCTCGTCGTCATCTTCTTGACTTGTAATTTGGAAGTAACGAAGTTCATATGTGTCTTTATCTTTTGATACTACACGAAGCCAATCACGAAGTTTATTCTTCTTCAAGTACTTCTTTGTCAAGTATTTAAGGTACCTATCAAACAAGAAAACATTCAACATAATTAGTGCAAATATCGGTTTCGCCATAAGTTATAAAAGTCTGGCGTGTAGGTTGATTTTAGAGCGATTTAAATAACTTGATGGTGAATAAAATGGGCTGATGTATAATTAATTAATAAGGATACATTATTAACAGCTTTTAGATTATTTTTCACATGAAGGTGTACAGTTGGGAAAATCATGTCAGAAAGTTTACCCACCTCTTGGAAAAATCGACGTCACTATTAACAGACAATTTATTCTTGTTCCGTTCCAGAGTCACATTGTTTCCGAAGTTTCCAGTTTTGCCATTAACTTTAATACGTTCTTGAAGATATTTTTCCTGTAAGATAATCAAACAATAAATTATGTATGGTTCTTTCATTGGTTAGAGTATATAGGATATATTATGCATAGTCTACTCCATATAGAAACTGTTTGTATATAAATTTGAAACTTACAAAACTGGCAACATCCATAATATTATCTTCAACTGGGTGGGTGCAATCAATGGTAAATTTGAGAGCCACCTTTTTCTTTTGGTGTTTCCCACGCAGATGTGCCTTTTTGGCAACTGGTGCCTTTACCGGTTTCTTCGCACCAATTTGCTGCAAAAATATGAAAGATTGTAATTATTAAGTATTGATACATCAATCAAACTGTTCATAGCAATTGTGAGCAAAAAAAATTAAATGTATTGTGGATGCAGGCCCAAGCGTCATTGACACAGAGATATGATAAACGTGTGTGAGCAATAGTTGAATTCAATCCATTTTTCACCAACACATCACACCACATATTCATTAAATCGTATTTCATTATTATTCTTCCTGCACTATATTCCACAATTCCAATAAAATTTTTTTACTATTATTCATTCATTTTGTTTAATTCCGTATATTTGACGAGATATGCAACTTACCGGAGCCATGTTTGCACGTTACAAAAGACCGAAAGAGCTGCAAAATCTATGAAGTAAACTCAACGAAAATATTTTTATAGAACTACCTTGCAGCGCCACCTACAACCGTTGAAAGTTCCAATTTGTGTTCAGCGAGATGGTCCAATAGGAATATTTTTCAGCAGCCACTATATTATTTTTTGTGTATGTATAGTTGCACATGTACGTCGAATTATATATAATTATATATAAAAAGAGCTATAGGCCATACAACTGGGAAGAGGTTATGTGCGGTTGTGTACTTGCCGGCGACCTAGATGTTTTGAAGTGAACAAATTCCCAGACATTAGTTACTCACACGCAGTAGTTGTACTTTTGTTTTTGAGTTATTAACATAGAAATTGAATAAAATGACAATGGCTAGTCGTTTAGCATGGTTCACCACACCTCACGGTAGATGGACAATGGGGATTATAGCAGCTACATCTACTTGTGGTACATTTGCTATAACTTTTTTGCCAAACACGGTATTTGTGAATAAGTATCTCGAGTTTGTAGAAATGCGCAAGTAAGATGAATAATTTGATGCATATATTTGACCTTCGTTCTACTCGTTAAAATTTATAAATTATTACAGATTGGATAAGCCTGTTCGTTTACAACCAAAAGTAAAAAAACTTTGGGAAACTGTTCTAGATGATTTGAATATCGATAATGATCACAGGGAAACTATCAAACCTTTCACGGTATTCGGATTTGATGTTTGGCATGCAGGATCATGGAAATCAAAATTTGGTCCAATAATTGGTTTGCCAATTAATTTTACATACACCGATGTTACGATGATTGATAAAGATCAGATTATCATCAATCAAGAGCCAGTGAATTGGGGTCGTAAGGATGCTACACAATTATTGGATAGTATGGTACTCTCGGATAAAGCCCAAAAATATGGGATGGCACGCGAGATATTAATGACAAATAATTATCATATATATATCAAAGCTGTATCAAATAGTTTTGTAATAGGTGCATCTTACGTTTTGGGAGCACAATTCAATCAATTATTCAAAATGTTTGAAAAACCACGTTCCCTACGTGTTTTTATGTATTTATTCACGGCCGCATTTTCTTGGGGGATTTGGGCGATGCAAAATGATATAATCACTAGATATTTTGAACATGAGGTAGACGAACATTTGTCGCAAATGGGCGCGGACTATATCGAAGGTGCTATTGAATTTTACCATAAATTATTAAAACGAAACATTGCACAAAGAACCCTTTTCGGTCCAATTGGCGAAAGAACATACACAGCTGGAGGCAATGAGGCCTATTTTATTCGCATGAAAAATTTGCCACTTACGCATCGAAAAAAATTCTTTGAAGATAAATTGAAAGCCCTGGAGAAAGCTATCGTTGAAAAATCGGAAGAAGTGCATTTTTCGTGAATTATACCTAGTAAACAATTTCATGTAAATACTTTACGGCATATATATATTAAAGAACTTGCTAAAAGTTTGTCATATTTTTACGTATCATAGAATAATTAATTTGATATTGTATAATGTCATCTCTTCAGATCGGGTATCGCAGAGCAAATAAATTAAACAAAATGATGGAAAAATTAATATCAACAATAAAAAATATATATTATATATATATATATATATTAACTCCATCCAATCATCTATGAATAAAAAGTGAGTGTCATTGTTAATACCGTTCATTTCTTTTATTCGATATCCATGCCACACACATGCTCCCGCAACATCACTGGCAGTTGAATAATTTTCGCGATGACTATCTACATTATTTAAAAATTAAACTGCACCATATGATACAATTAAAGTATTATAGTAATATTATATTGTATTAACATTATTCATTATTTCTCTCGGATTCACGTTAGCCCTAGTGATCCCAGCTGAAATGTTAAAGTTCATTGATTGAATTTATGATATAAACAAAAATTTCATCTCTAATATTTACCAATGTTAGTTTGTCTTCTTCTTTTTTAAGTATCTTGTTCGTTTGATCTTGATCAAATTTCACAACGGCTGCGATGACTCTCGCTAAAACCATTGTCTCTTTCCCCATCATATATTCATATAGAATATTTCTCAGGTACTCAATTTCCGTCGAGTCATCCAATGTTTCATGTCGGATCTTCACTAGTTTTCGCAATTCAACTAATTCTCGTCGTTGATTCACTAACGTTTGTTGTAGCGAATGAAATGAACCAGTATTGGATTGTACAGCTGCCATAGCCATTGCAGACATATTTTCTAGTTCCTAATAATAAATAATAACAAATAAAAACAATCACACATATGTATTGATAGTACGAATTCTTTTACGTATCATAGATAATCACTAAGCATAGAAAACACATTTTCAATTGCATGAGAATGAGAGAACATAAAATAAAGATGTGATAGGATCAAACAAAAATATGAATCATACCTCAGATTTTTGGTCAACATTTTCATCAGTCTGAAATAAAACGTTTTATGAAGAAAAATAAATTGATTCCATTTCATAAAGTATTTAAAATAAAATATAATGGTTTGACGATATGTATGAAACAAAAGGGATGGATCATCAAGTGGGATTATGCACGTAGAGTAGTTTTTTACTTACAAATTTGTTCTTCTTCCATTCATTAGTCAACTCATTGACTACGACATTGTGTTTGGCTTCTAATTGATCACACTTTTGTTTGAGTGCATCTCGCCACTGCAGATCAGCTTCTTTCAACTCATTAGCATGTTCCATTTTTATGCTGGTAATTGTTTCTACAAGCTTTTCGATTTCTTTATTACTATCAAAACTTTTTTCAACTTTCAAACTTTCGATTTCTTCAGATTTTGCTGTTAGTTCGTGTTGAAAATCTTTGAGCTGTTCTCTGTATTGTTGGACCAGTTCTGACTCATAATTCTTTTGCCAATCTGTGATTATCACATCATAATAAAATGAACAAACTAATTTCACTTGAGAAATGAGTATGAAGAAAGATGTAAATCATTAATTATACTCACCAAACTTCTGATCAAGTGCAGCCTGTAATTCGATGTCTTTATCGTGAAGACGTGCCTGGAATTCTTTCACCAATTGTTGCATCCTCACTGTTTGCTCCGTCTCAACAGTCGATAATTGTTCACGCAATTTTTCAACTTCGTTTCGTAATTCATCATTCAAATTTTCGATTTGTGTCTGTGCAGCCTGCGATGTAATAAACATGGACTCTTTCTCCTGGAGTTGCGACTGTAATTCTTCAACAACATATCGGAGACGATTCTCTTCAACCCCTGAATCGTTAACTACTCGCTTGCGCAAGTTCTCTATTTCAACCATTTTAGCCCCAATGTCATCTTTGAGATGAGCAATTTCTCCCGTATGCACTCGCGATGAATGCTGAAGTTCGTCCAGACGTTCTTCTAAAAAATTTTTACCATCTTGAAGCTCTTGATTGGCTTGAGACAATTCATCTTGTAGAATCTTCGATTGTTTTAGCTCAATGTCAGACTGTTCCTTATGCTTCTGAAGGTCGTCCAGTTCTGATTTTATTTCGTCATTTTCCTTCGTTGAGCTGGCAAGTCGCTGCTCTAAATCTTCAAGTTCACTGATCCTAGAATTCATTTTCGTATTTGTATTTAGTAATTCTGTTATTTCATTTGTTAGCTGGCCAATACGATTCGAATAGTTGTCATTAAGTTGTAATCTTTCATTCTCAAAAGTTTCTATCATAGCTAGCAAATTTTTAATTTCAGAATCTTTCTCATGAATCTCTTTTGTGTGCCTCACCTTGGAAACTTTCAATTTTTTAATGAATTCGTTCTTTGCTTGTACCATATCTGTCAAGTCCTGTATTTTACTATTTAATGCTGATTTTTCTTCGGAATGTTTCAAATTGTCTGAAATTAAGGATTGTGACCTGACTGATTCCTCCTGTAACAATATTTCATTACGGTTTTTCTCAGATTTTAATTTCTCATATTCCTCCTCGATGAATTTATACTTATCCATCGCAGTGTTCAATTGAACAGCCAGTTCTGTTAGATTATTTTTGTATATTTCATTTTCGAATCCGATTGTGGCTATTTCGTTCTGGAAATTCGCCGTCTTTTCAGCCATTTCTTCTGTAAGTTTTTTACAGTTCTCTTTTAAAATCTTCACTTGTTCAGCATCCTTTAACAGATACTGGTTTTCTTCATAGTACTGGCTTATCTTCTCCTCTTGTTTCACGTAAGTTTGATGCATTGTGTCCATTTCATTCGCCATCGATTCTATCACTTGGAGTTGATTCATATGTTTAGACTCAATTTGCTGGTACTTTTCATTTAATAAATCTTTTTCTTTCTTGATTTCTTTTACACGATCTACCGCATCATCGCGCTCCTTCATAATATCGAAAGTTTTACAATTAACATTATCTAATTCCGCGATCAACTTACTGTTCCGTGTTTCAAGATCATGTAATTTTTCTTTTATGTTTATTATTTCTGTATTTTTCAATTGCATCTCATTTTCATAAGATTTAATTGCATCATTCGAGGATCTCTCGAGCGAAAGTAATTGGTGATGGCATATGGTCTCTTTAATTGATTGAGCAATATGAGAAAATTCTTGTTTCAGATTAATTTCGTTATCTTTGAATAGTAATCTCAGTTCACCATAGTCTGATTTCAATGACAGGACAGTTTTCATACAACTAGCGATATGTTCAATCAGACATTTCTTTTCTCTGACTAAATGATTGTACATGAATGTTTTATCCTTCAATTCATCGTTGAGTTGAGTTACTGTCACGCGACAATTCATCAATTCTTTCTCTATGTTTAGAAAATCGCGACATTTGTTCTCGAATTCTGCTCTCAATTTTTCGTAATTGTCTTCTGATTCTTTAGCCAATTGAATCATCTCAATATTTTGTGCTTGGATTTTTTTTTCAGCTTCATTGATCTCCAAAACATAAGCTTCAATTATCTCGTTCAATGATTTAATTGTTTCTAATTGTTGTGAATATTTTTCGGCACTTATATTATCTTCAATAATTGCCCTTGTGCCATCTGATTCCTTTCCAGATACGCCTTCGGTGAATTTATTTGTATCTTGGTTTAATTCCGAATTATTATCAGCCTCTATTTGAACATTTTCTCTACTTTGCATCGCATTCTTTAATTCTAATGTCAATTGTTTTATTTGTTCTTCTTTTATTTCAAGCTCACGATGAATAGATAGTTTATTTTCAGCAAGAGATATCGCCGACTCTTCTTCAACTCGTTTCATTGTATTTATTTTTTCCTTCGACATTATTATCTCGGCTTTCGCCGCATTCAAATGTTCTGTGAGTGTCTGAAGTTGCTCATGATTGGAACTTTTTGTAATTTCTAAATCACGTTCAAGAATCAGTTTATCCTGTGTAATTTCCGAAATTTTTTCCTTGCTGCGTTTGAGTGATTCTTTATACTTTAAGATTAAATTTTCCAATTTCTCCAATTTATTTTTCAATTGCTGATTTTCCTCGTTTGATTGTTGTTGAACTGCCAAATCCACGGATTCTGTAGTAGGTTGTTGTTCATTCGGGATATTGTCACGCAATCCAGTATGGTCATTGGTGGCATTATCGTTGTTATCAGAAATATCGATCAGATTTTCCTGATTCTGAAGTGCTATTAATGTGGAAGTTCCGTTCGCCTGCAATAACTTTACCTGTCAAGTTTCAATGTATAGTATATTAACCTACCCTTCAACCCTCAACAAGACCAATAGCGACATACCATGCACAAATATATTAAATAATGAGAGCTCACTTTTGTGTTCAATGTATCAATAATATGATCTTTCTCTTCAATGTCATTACGTAATGCTTCCTCTAAATGTGCTTTTGCCTGCTGTTCCAACTGACATTGTTCTTTTAAATCTGCAATCCGCCTTAATGCTTTGTCTTGCGTTTCAACGAGCAATGTTTCTAATTTACTTTTGGCTTTTTCCATTTCACGATAGTAATTCGCCAAATCCATGTAACGTCCACGATACTTGTGGTATTTCGATTGTACTTTACGATAGGCCGCATAAATTTGCTCTTTCGACACTTGATCAAATTGCGGATTAACATGATCATCAATTTCACTCGCTGATTGTTCCATATCTGACTAAAATTCCATAATGAAATGATAAAGAAAGTATTGCAATGACCATTTGCTATGGTAAAGTTTCGATTGAATGACCGTAAATTAGTCAAGCCTAAAATATTACTAACTTGCAAATGATACGTGCTACCAGGACTCTCATAGATAGGGAATAGTCCAGATGTTTCTGTACTAGTAACACTGTTTATTGATGATGTTCTCGACAATCCCATTGAGTTTGATGAATATGACGTTAAATCAACAGCTTGAAGTTTGTATTTGTCAGGAGTGATTCTCGGTGTGTCTACATATAAGTTATTATCAAAAACAAAAATACAATCAATCAATTATATAAAAAATATTTTAACTGAGTATGTAAAGTCAAATCACCATCATCACCATCAGTAAGACTAAAATTGTCATTAGATGCAGATATATCAGATGTAGAAATATTGGTGATACCTGGAACAACCTATATCATAGAAAAAAAAGACATGATGAATAATATATTCAATAATGCATATAAAACAAATCAATACCATGGTAATAACGTGGATGAATATAAAAAAATAATGTATAGCATGACAATAACATACCTGTACCAATTGCTGCATACCTGCTTGCAGTCTGGCAGGTGATTGTTTCATTTCTTCAGCGAGTTTATCCTTAAACTTCTTGAACATTTTAAATTATTATTTCTTCAATGGATATTATTATTTTGATGTTTCAACTTGAATTTTCAATTATCAACAACGCTCCTCCATATTATCCGACACATCATAGCTCCTTAATCATTATTATCAGTTTTCTATACTTTGTATATGAATTTGTGTGTATGCATGTGTGTCATGAATTGAGTTCAGCGAGTTCCTCATACGACACCAACTATTGTAAAGTTTTCACTTTAATGTTTGTCTGCTAGGGGCGCTGTATTGTGTTGGGCATACCGTTATAACTCTGTCGAGAATGACTCTATTGACGGCAAACCGTTAACTCTATGGATCACAACTCTCTTCCGCATCAGGCCATTTTCACATCTCTATGCATCACGACTCTACTGTTGCATAATTCCGTC